>SNQJ01S0143069.1:0-24529 GCA_010110895.2 Picea sitchensis
ACAAGTTTTTGTTCCTTGACTCATGCCCCAATTTTTTTTTTTATCACAATTATAGCAAAGGCCTTTAAGTTGTCATTTGGCAATTTCTTCCCTTGTTAATTTTTTGGATATTGAGAGGAGTGGGATGAGGAGAAGGATTGGGAGGGAAGGGCGGTAGAGGGAAAAAGGTTTGCGGTGTTGGAAAAAAAAATAGGATTGGCATCCTTGGTACGTTGAGTAGCTTCCAACCATGTCTGAGGGAAGTCAGGACTTGGGTGCAGATTTCATCCTTGAGGCCATAGATAAAGCATTCTTTGAAGTATCAAACATGCCCTTTTTTTTGAAAGATAATTACTCAAATGTCACAATAAACTCCTCCACGGTACCAGACAGTTTCAATTTGGTCAAATGGCCAGTGTATCAATATCAAAGAAGTGGTCATAAATTTCAGCCACAAAATATGTCACTTCACATATCCTTGGCGTGATTTTTAGACACCATTTCCAACATTGAGGATCCAAATGGGGACACGTAACAAGTTGAATTCATTAGTGATGATTCCATGCAAGGAGAGTAGTGTTCAATTGGTGACCAACCAATGGGATTCAATCCATCAAATTTGTTTCTTCCACTCATGGAAGACAAAGATCATGATGGCTTGTATTGAGCTGGTAGTGGAGGAAGTTAATACCTTGAGGGGTTAGAATGTGGAAGTCATATGATGAGCCGAGGAATGAGGAGATTTTTCAAGACCTAGAGCGTAAATGAGTCAAGATGAGATTCAAGGTGGGATGCAAGTTGGTTGGAAAGGTGGTAATTGTTGTCCTTCCCCAGTTCCTCTTTCATGTGGTCAATTTTGGAGTTGATGTGGGTACTGATGTGGTTTTCAAGATCTCGGTTGCGAATGGTGGCCATGGTGAGGGGAAAAAAAAAAGAGGTGGAAAAGATGCGTGGAAAAGAGGCCGGTGGGTCCATAGAAAGACAAGGATAAATAATGATAGGTATCACTAGGATCAAGATGAAAAGAGGATTCCAATGGGGTGGTCCCCAATAGAATTGTCAAAGGGTTGTGACCATGAGATGAAAAACAATATTGCGTGTCGAATGCCCAAATTCTTAATAGGAAAAATGCAGTGTCAAAATACCCAAATTCAGATCAAGAGAAATCTTATATTTTCCCTTTCTATGTTCCTTGTGTCCTAGGGATTAGGGTTTGTTAGGGTTCTATGAACAAGAGGTTTTCCATTATAGCTCTCTGATATACATGTGGGGTTGAAGAATAGTACTCGATCCAATATCTTGGGAATCAACTAAGGAGGTATACCATACCCTTGGTTATACTGATTATACCCGGTACTAGTATCTTCTCGAAGTGTTGTTCTCAATGGCACGCTATAATAATTCGGTGGTCAATCAATTTATCTATGGAGGGCTACGATATCCGAGGCCAATGTGTATACATGTATTTTAGCGATATACCACCACTATAAGGGAGTACCAACAAGGGATTCAAAGGGTAGCCAACAGTAATAGCAAAGTACCATATAGTTCCTGCATGTTCGATTCCCCGACCGCAGATTTATGCACTAAACAACAAATATTTGTAGTAAGGCGGTGAGAATCGTCTCTAATGGGTTGTGAAAAGAACAGAAATATCCTCCTTATTCTCATGGTTTATGATATAATCTTAACTGAATTTTCTGTTAGTGGAATAATTAGGATAGAAAATGATTTAAATGTCTTTTAGAAATATTATTGAGAAATGATAGATATACGATGTTGATTGGAATTGTTTGATTTTAGCGTAGGAATGGATAAATATTATCAAACCCAAGATAGTTAAGGATATTTTGAGGATACGAATACACTTGAAGGTTGAAGACATGAGCACAAAGGTTTGGAGGAAGATTGATTCCATATTTTTAAACTTTATAAATAGTAAAAGTAATCTGAGGATCTCTAGATCCTCAAGATAACTTAGTATACCCATATTATTGTAATATATAGAGAGTAATGAATCCTAAGAAAGGATAAACATGGAACTATTATCTCAAAACATTCAAAATTCAGAATTTCCATAGCAGTTTTTTGTAGATGTTGCACTAGTTATGAAGTTAATAGAAGCTTTGAGCATTTTCATCATTTTCATCATTGAGTTTCTAATTAATTATGGACAAAGAGGCCCGATCGAAGAAGTTACTTGTCTCAATCTATAATTGTATCAGATTGATTTTTGTTTTGTGATTTAAATCTCTTCGTAATAGTTAAGATAAATGCATGAATGTGTTAATGATTTATGTTGTTTGCTTACATAATATAGGTGCTTCATTTGAATGTTATATATTGTTGTTCGATTTCCATCAACTATACTTTACTTCTTGAGAGTTCCTCTCATTATCATACGCGTTGTTCCTTTAGCTTAAATTAACATTTGTTGTTCATTTCACTTAAATTAGCATTTGTTACTTTTGTTCAAATTAGTATTTGTTGTTCCTTCCGCTTAAAGTTACAATCATTATTTACTTTTATTAAGTATATCATTATTTCCTTTCATAGATATAGTAATTCATTGTTTCTTTTCACAGGTTAGATAATCACCAATAGATCAGTTTATCAAGATTTCCATAGATTTAATTACTATTTCTTAATTGGATCGATTCAAAAATTTAATTTATGCCTTTGAATCCATAGCATGTTGTACATTAGATTTCAATTATGTTAAAGTCTTAGTTTTATAATTTTAATGGATATGTGAGGAACTTGGTTGTTGATAAACTTAGATTTTCTTTAACTACACGATTTTAACCTCTACAACTATCTGCATAGACTTTGGATGACATTGTTGAGATAAAAAGATGATTCCTAGAGTTGATAAATTAATGTTAACTAAGGTTGTTTTAGGACATCTTTAGATCCCAACAGTCATTGCGGTGAGTATCCAAGGTATCATGGTTGTATGTCTAAGAGGATGAGGAGGTATTGAAGACGAAGGTAAGAACCTACAGGGCCAATGAAGTAAAAGAATGCTTGTACCCAGCATACCACCTCAGCTGATATGTAAGAGGTTATATATAGGTGTTTAAATTTTTTGTGAAGTGTGTATGAATAAGAAAAAAAATGTCCCGAAAAACCAAAACCCCCACTAAAAATGACAAAAATCCATGACTCGATGCTCCCCGAAAGAAGAACTTTCATAGAAGACGACATCATCTAAAAATTTGAATCTCAAGCTTGGTTGGACCTAGGAAAGGATATACATGACTCCCTTAGGAAGCAGTCTCACCAACTACAACACAATGTTGGGGTTCGCCCTCGAGAAGGGGTGAGCGAAGTTTTCAAGATCTGAATCTTGACCTCTGACCCTTTTAGGCAGAGGAAACTCTTGTAATCTCTAGAGGAAGGAGAGCCAACAGGTGTTTCAAGACAAACTACATCTGCCACCTAATCCTAGATCTCTTGTAATAAGAGAAGGAATACCTAAAATTATAGATAGAGGTAGTGCAATTAGATTCCCTAGGGGATCCAATAATCAGTCTCCATGAATAGCAATTTACCTAGACCAAGAAATTTATGAAGATTATTGGCATATCTTAGACCAAATGGTGCAACCAAATCAACTGCGAACCCAAACTTCCACTTTGGAATATCCGATAGTTGATCGAATTTCCAATGCCCTGGCCCGATCCACTTACAAAATTTTCCAACTTTTCATGGATTAATTTCAAAAGACCTGGATGCATTCTTATTTGAATTTGATGTCATATGTAGGGATTATGACTACACCTTTGAACCCCAAAAAACTAAATTTGTTCCCTTCACTTTGAAAGAGCATCCACTGCTATGTTGGTTTATGGGATTAGGGGGTGGAAATATAAACTCATGGGATGAAACGAAACAAGCCTTCTTGAAAATGTCGGAGTTATTGTAGGCAGAGGATCTAAAAGATGAAATGGAAATGACATAAAAGGAAAATGAGACATTAGAGGAATATGTTGAAATGTTCCAATACAATCTACAAATATCCTCTTATGGTACATTACCATGTGAGGTTCTCAAAGCCACTTTTATAAAGAGAATGAAGGATGAATGGGTAGAAACATTGAATTTAATGGGAAAGGGTGATATTTATCAAGAAACCTATGATAACATTGTTTAATTGTGCATCAGGGGATCACATGGAAGTACATGGACCAAATCAAGGATGCAAACTCCTCTCCTTGGAAATAGCAATATTACGGTGGAGGGATTTTCTTGAAGAAGTGGTAATCTCTCTTAGAAAATTTAAAACCGACATCTTAATCGACCACACAATTGGATGTCTTGAGCTAGAAACAATTATAAAGAAGAACATACTTTGGCCATATTTTTCCACCGATGTAGAAAAAACATGAGTGGGAATGTCCTTTGGATGTGGTTAGTGTGTGCTATGCATGCTAAATACTACACAATGGAATCGAGTTCCCATCGCTCCCAGGATTAAAATATGTCTTTAAAGAAGCATTAGAGGAAACAAAACTAGTATATATGATGGCCCAGTGTTTCCCATGGCAGGATCGTCCCCAAGGTACACTACAAGATCCTTTCTCTTTCTTTCGGTAGGTTTGAAGTAGAAAATTATGGAAACACATGGCAGGGTCAATCATTTGTTAACCCCACCTGGCATTCCCAACAATATCCAGCTACAAACCCCCCTTGGATAAATCAATCAACTGCAAACCCCCCTTGGCAAAATCAACCAACTGCAAATCCTACAGCCCAACTCACAATACCCTACCTCATCTTGGTAGAAAACAAACAACAACCCCTATCCTTCAAAGTGGCCCAACAGCCCAAATCAGTGGAACCAAAATTGGCATCTCCCCATGGGAATGCAAAATCAACCCATAGGGATGGCCCTCAAACTCAACCCACTTTACAAGCTCCGCTCCAATTACTCAGAATCCTCAACCACAATTGCACCCTCAACTACCAAATCAGCCCACCGTCAATGATACCAACCCGGCTTATGCCAGTGTGAGAGTGGATGGGAAATCAAATCCGTGAGTGCAATGAAATTCGAGTGAGGTCAGGGCACATAATTTCTCGTGAAGAAAGTAACATTCACCAAGAGAAGGATAATGAAAATAACATACAACCAGCTATAACACCCTTGACTGTTGTAATAACAAAATAAATCAGGCAAGGGGGGGACACATTCGAATCACAAGACTCTGATAACGACGCAATTCCGTCCCTTCTGTTCCCCGAAAGAATGATGATAGAAAAACTAGCGGTGTATTATAACTTTGACATTGTAAGACTGAAATTTTATATGTTAAGATTCACTCTTGCAGAATCCTACTGAGACATCCCAATTTATGCAAAGAGAATTAAGAGAGTTTACGTGGGAAGAAACCTTTCCGGAAAGTTAAAAATTCATCATCAATTGTTCATGTGGTAGGAACTTTGTCCGATATTATTCTAGGAAAGAAGGAGCCAGTAAAGTACACGGACTCAAGGAATCCCATGGTAACAATTTAGATAGAGGGATGTTCTTTTCCAAATACACTAGCAGATTTGGGGGAAGCCATTAATATTTTGACCATTGAAACTTGCAGCATCCTGGGTTTCACTTCCTTCAAACTTACTCCAATTATGTGTTACAGTTGGTTGATCGATCAATGGTCAAACTAGTTGGTACATTATAGGATATAGCAATTCCAGTCGACTCTTGGGAGTATCTAGCCGATTTCCTCATCATCAACCCAAGAAGTGGACTCGTTGGACACCCATTGATACCGGGAAGACCATGGATCGCAACAAAAGATGCGTACATAGGATGTCACATGGGAAACATGAAAATTGCTACAGGAGGTGATACACAGAATCTCATCCTATATCCTCCATCTAAACCAACCTCATCCATTACGCAACAACAGCTTCCACCACCTAGATATCTAGAAAAGAATCTACAATATCCTCTCACACTGGAAGAATCTATCAGACTCAAGAACCAACTAGAAGATGATGTGATCATCAGCTTCATTAATATCCCAGCTATTATAAGTAACCCAACATGCCAAATGTGAAAGGATGTGTTAGATAATGAGGCACAGGGAGATCCATTGGAAGAATTGATGGAACAATAGATCCCCACTACCATTGTACATAACAACAAACCGGTTGATATTTCACTAGGGAGGTTTTTGAATATTAATGCTAATCTAAATGAGAAACAACAACGCAAATTGATTTAGACCCTTTCTAAGTATCAACGGGCTTTTGCCTGGGAATATTCTGACATGAAAGGTATTAATCTGCAACTCTTCACACACCATATTTATGTTAGAAAGATTGTTGGATTAGGGGGTGAATCATTAATAATGTAATTATAATCCTTTTCTTCAAATGTTATATCAATGTAGAATTATTATCCAATAATGAAAGCGTTAATAAATAAATGGTACACACATGCACACTACAGTGTTTATGTGGAAACCCAAATCGGGGAGAAAACCGCGAAATGATTTTCTTATATGTCTTACATTCATTGGAAGCACCAACTTCCTTTGTTTTCTGTTTGCAACTCGAGAAGGAGGCTCCAAACCCCTAGTTTCGAAGGCTACAGTGGAAATCAACTCCCAATAATCTGTCTACAACTAGAAGGAGGTAACAACCCCCAATGTTCTCTAGCTACAACCCGGAAGGTGGCTACAGCCACCTATCCTTGCACCATCTACCACCCTGAAGTAGAAGTAGAATAGTCGAGACCATTGTCACACCTATCACTATGAGATATACCCTCTAAACCTATACCAATAAATCTGAACCATGCATCAACCATGCATCGACGTAATACCTCGTAATCAGCACGTACCACAAAAATTCATAAACCAAGCGTAATACTGTAATCAACATGTACCATAAACAAATTAAATCAACCGTACCAACACCTGTAATCAACCTGTACCATAAACAAATGCATCAAACCATCTTCCAAGTATGTACCAATAATGCCTCAACTACTCATCAACTATGACTCACAAATATGTACCAATCATGTTTCAACTTCTCATCAACTATGACTCACAAATATGTACCAACATCATCAACTCTACACCTCAGCCAACAGCTAATGCTAACTCATCAGCTACTTGCCTCAATCATCTACTCAACATGTACCTCAACCATCATCAAGTTCATCATCAAAATATGATTTGTATCTCTATAATAGACGTAGTGTAAAACTGATCACATTCCTAAAACCTTCCTTAACTTTAAAAACAAGAGACTAGCATTTTCATCAAACATTTCTTTAGTCTCCATGCCTAGTTAGTCAACAAACCTAACTTGAGTAATCATAACTTTGAACCTGTAATGTATAAAGACCTGAAACTGATAAAATTTTCTTCATTGTATTTTTATGTAATTCCTCAAGTGGAACTACTTGTAACCTCTCGAAGAGTTATAGGAAAAATGACATAACCTGCCTTTGAATTATGGCTTATTCTAGAAATGAACGTTGTAGGCGTTCTCTACAAAATATTTGATGAAATAATCTAAAACTGTTACCTGACGTACTATGAACTATAACCTAACCAAAATGGTGGTCTCACTAAATTTGGATCTTTTTATGAACAAGTTATGATATTTTGCAGCACCTGATTTTGACTAGTTTTGGTGGCCACAAACCCTATTTTCCACTGAATTAACTCCCAAAACAAAAGACCCACAAGATGAATTTTTAACCAAGATACTTGGATATGTTTTCTCAGCGGCATAGAAATTTTAGGATCCTAAATCATTATAGAAAAAAGTTATATAAATGGTGAGATGGCTGAAAATAACATGCAGCACCATCAAAGAATTTATCCTTCCCTTGCATTTGACCTTCTTTCTTCAATTTCCTCAGAATTTCGACTAATATATCATTTGTATACCTGGAGAAACCTATAGATATTAAAAATTCTCAGGTATGATTCAAATGAGAGCCTTGCCTCTTATTTATATACTCTCCAAAGTAGCTTCCTTAAAACATCTTCTAGATCATATTTTCCTTATTTTGAGGGTTGGGTCCGCTTCTAACTTCTCCATTAAAATTATTATTGAAATAATTTATTTTTGTATTCACTTTGAATTATAATACGCTCATCAGTTATTATTTACCTTTTAAAATCTCTTAAACCACTTTGATTGCTTTTGACCTTTTGGGGCTTCTAGATGACATATGAGGGTCCTCCAACCCATTAAGGCCATAGCTCTCAGAGCCGTGAGGGGGATTGCATTGACGTTCTACATACCACCAAAAATGGCATGACACTATCCATATAGAATAGTATTATCTGAAAACATATCATAACTCATACCGTTACCCATCAAACAAACTTGGTCCATTACCCCAAACACAGGGTCTCCAACTTCTCATGGCCATAACTCTCCAACCGTGAAAGGGTATGTGACGTTCCACATACACCGGAAATGACGAAAGAACTATCCATCTAGAATGTTACCTAAAAATTCACCTTCCTTCATCTCAGTATTCCACATACAAGCATGTGTCCTCCAGCCATTCTTCTAGGGTAATTCAATCCACAAAGCGTCTTTCCCATGAGGGCTTTCACCCATATAGGGACCACTTTGGAGTTCATCCATATTTACTTCTCAACCATGAAAAAAATAATAAGTCATATTTACATCAAACACTATTGGGTCCATTACCCAAACCTTTGTACTCTGAGTCTTTTCTTCAAGAGGTTGACATCAATGACAACCAACCTTAATCAACAATCTCCCCCTTTGGCATTGATTAACGATGCGATGCAACGAAATCATATCACTCATGCTCCCCACGAAACCATGCCTCATCCCTCGCATATGATAAAATCTAATCCTCTGAAACATGCCTCTATCCTCGCATCACGATAAATCTCTCCCCTTGTCATCAATGTCAGCGGTATATTCCCTATCGCTCCCTTGACAAACATCCCTCTTATGGTTCTTCCTGCATTAATGCGTCTAAGTCATATAAGTTAAGCATTCAAAAGAATTCATTTTGGGTAGAAATCAAATCAAAGGCTTTGGGAAAGATATTCAAGGCTTCCCGTGGAAGTGTTTTTTGTAAATATACGCCCTTGTTCTTTGTGCCCACATACTCAACTCACGATGTTCTTTTACTATTTTGTTCCCGTAGAAATTGATGCTTGATTGGAATGTGATTAGTTTTGGAGTGAATGACCGGGTTTTGAATGCCGATGTCGCGTATTATCGTATATTGGAATGGGCTCATCATGCTCAGCACGTATATCTGTAAAGTTTGTTTCATCAAAGAACGTGGCCTGACATGTTGTTCTTTGCAATATGCTCTTCGGTATATATGAGATACCGATGATTGTTTCTTGCTTAGCCATGATGCAAACACTCACCTAAGTAGAGCGTTGCTCCAGTGCTTAGTGGATCATCAATACAAACCTACCCAATCGCATCTTGGATGCATAAGTGATAGATCTTTTCCTTTTGGATACCATAACCTAAAATCCAAGGTGCCTTTGAGATATCTGAAAATCCTCTTAACTTTAATACATGTGATTCCTTTAGTTCTTCTTGAAGTCGTGCCTTGTCCAACTTCTTGTATTACATCTGGTTTGGATGCTATCATATATAGTAGGATGCCAATCATTTACCAATATTGCCTCTAATTTGTATACTTTGGATCATCATCTTTGATCAACTTACAAGTGGTTGCATGGGAGTGATAATTGGTTTGCAATCTTCCCATTGAACCTCTTTAACATTTCTCACGATATGCTTGGTTTGAGAAATAAAATTTCCTTGGCTTCTTTGACATATCAGAAGTCCTGAAATAAGGATAGTTCTCCAAATGACATTTCAAATTCTACATGTCTTTGCAAATTTCTGGCTTAACACATCATCATCACTACCAAAATAATATCGTCAACATAAATTTGAATTAATAAAATGTTACCTTGACTTACCTTGATGTAGGGTTGTTGTATGTACTTCCTTTTCTAAACCATGTCTACTACTTGAGATACTTAGCCAGGTCTGAGTACCATGCTCTAGGAACTGTTAGACGTCATACAAGGCCTTCTTTAATTTACACATGCGTGTTCTGACAAGAATCCTTTAGGTTGTTTCAGTATGAACACTATTCCAAGTTCCCATTGGAAAGATGATTACGTCCATCCAATATGCTTTAACATTTTTTTGGTATGCGTAATCTCCAAAACAAGCAGTTGCTTCCATTTTGGGCCCGGGGTATGTCTCTTCAAAGTCGATTCCTTCAATATTGCATATCAGCTACATACCAATCTAGCTTTGTTCCTTGTAACTTGTCATCTTCATTCAATTTATTCCTGAGAAGCCATTTTGTGGCGATCATATTCTTCTTTGGTCTTGGAACCAATTCCCAAGTGTCATTTTTCATTTGATCCAATTCTTCATCCATGTATATTCCAAATTCATCCTTGTTGGCTTCTTCAAAACATTTGGTTCTCAGTGTAGATAAGAGTGCTAGGTGTGTTTTGTTCTAGTGAGCAATTTTTTCTTCTAGTCTCGACTCCACGCATCTTTGTTTCCAATATGATGCGGATGATTCTTACGTACTCATTTGCTGGAGTGTCTATGGAGATACTTGTTGAACTTGATATTCTGCATTCGGATTCTCTTCATCTTCATCTTCATCTTCCTCTTCTTCTTCTTTTTCATCTTCTTCTTCAAAAAGTTGTTCCCATTGATTTCTTCTTTCTTTGATTAAGTGCGCTGTTTCCTCAATTATTCGTTGATGCTTTCCCTTGACTTTGTTTAATCTTAGATTGTAACACTTATATGCTTTCCTTGTACTTGAGTAACCAATAGGTATTCCTTTATCCACACGAGGAATCAAACTTCGCCATCTTCTCTTTTGATGTAGCATTTGCTTCCAAAAACTTTGAAATTGCTTCATTTGCTGGTCTTCCTTTCATAGCTTGTAAGGAGTTTTATCGATGTTGTTTCTGTGCATTACTCTGTTTGAATGTGAAATGTTGTATGCCTTGCCTGTGTCCAAAATATATCTGTCAGCTTTGAATCCATTGTCATTGTTCAAGCCATTTCTTGTATTGTCCTATTAACAAACAATTCCATTCCGTTGAGGTGGCTAATGGACAATTGCCTTTTATTCCATGATTGCTGTAATAGTCACTCTAGAATTCCCATTTAGGGTAGATTCTCATTATCGATATTAAGCATTTGATTCTTGAATCCATCATTTCAACCTTTTCCTTGTAGATCTTGAAATTTTCAAAGCTTATGATTTGTTCTTGAGAAGAAAAGCTTCCTGATCATTCTTGTATAATCATCAACTAATAGCGTAAAGTATCTCTCACCTTTAATCCTTTTGTTGTAGTTGAACCCAACCTAGATCGATATGCACAATTTCCATTGGTTTTTGTTGTTGAATATTCAGTTTGAACTGGTCTTTGTTTGCTTTCCTTGTTGGCAATGCTTGTAAATTGTTAGTTGGTTTTGTGATAAAATTTCTTTGGCCTTCTCTTTTACTTTGGCTTTGACAAGGTGTAAAATGCATATGACCCATTGTTCTAGCCATAGCCAACTTTCTCTTCCTTTCTAGATAACACTTTTCATTTCCAATTTAGCTTAACACATATAGGTTGCTTGAATTTCTTGTAGCGACCAATTTTCATGAACCTTCTTTTCTTATCTCACACTTTTGAATCGAAAGTAACTTTATAACCTTGGTCACACATTTGACTCTTAAAAGATTATGTTTCATATCTTCTGCTAATAGAGCATTTTTAGCCTTTTCATTCTTGTTCCCCAATTGAGCCTTTTCAATGATTTTGGATGAATCATCATTTCCAAAGTGATCCATCTCTTTCCTCTCGTCAATGTAAACTTGTCTCTATCACCTATCATGTGTTTTGAACATCCACTATCAACATACCAACGCGTTTTCTTGTTTATCTTGTAGAGCAAGCTGGCCATTCTTCATTGCTATATTGATCTTGCTTTTTATCCATGTCATTTACGAGATTGTTTGTGGCTCTATTGAGGTTCTTTAGGAGGAACTTTCATTCACAGAAATTTTTGGCCATGTGTCCAAAATTGTTACATTTGTAACTGTTACTTCAATGCTCAGGATTCAAACCCTATTGTAACTTCTTCTCTTTGTTTCACTAGGTCTTCTTGAATAATCCTTGTGTATGGCTCACAAAGTAGTTATTATTATTCTTGTTATCTCTGCAGTTCTGACTGTGTCCAAAGAGTATTGCAAACATAAAATAAACAAAATATGGTTTGACTTTTGGTAGTTGAAGATCTTATGAAGAGGAGTTACTCTTATGAATCCTTCTTCTTCTTCGTCTATCTGATTCTGAAATCTGAATCTTCTCGGTGGAGGTGTCTACGTAATCTTCCTTGTATATCTTTTTATCCTTTGTTGTTTATAGTTTTTTGGATTTGTTCTTGCTCTGTTGTTTTGGAGCTTGATTGCATTTTCTTTTTATTGTATCCAAGTCGGACTTGTCAATATAAGATTTTTTACTACTAATAATGCCATCTAGAACTTTTGAGCTATTATGCATACTTTTCTTGAATATACTTTCTTAGTGTGAAAATCTGCCTTCCGGGGTTTTCAATGATCCTTTCCTTCTAGCTATTCTTTAAGTGCTTCTTCAATTCTTTTTATCTTATTCTATTTGAACCTTCAATTTTGTTATCATTTGTTCTAGTTCTTGATGTCTTTTTCTTATCTACTTTTTCTTGTAGTTTCTTGTTTTTGTTTTCTCTTACGATAACTTCTATATCATAATTCTTCTCCGAATTCAACCGCCTCTTCAATTTCTTCTTCATATGCTTCTTCATATTCTTCTTCAGTCTTCTTTATCAGAGTCTTCTACTTCCATGATAGAACTCTCCCTGTTTCACTTTATGGCCGTGACTTCATCTTCATCGATGATGAGATGTCTTTAATTAAAAGTTTTTCTTGAAAACTTTCTTTGTAGATTATTTTACCTTTTATATGTTTGTCTTCCTTTTAGTATTAACCTTCATCATTTCCTCTTTTTCTTATAGGACATTTGTTAACTTAAAGTGACCAATACCATCACAATTAAAACAAATTAAGGAATCTTACCTCTATACCCTCTTTGGTTCCCTTTTTCAGTATTTTTGTGAAGTTGGACACTTCTTCATCATCTTGAGCGTCACTATACGATATATTCTTCTTGTACCTTTTCTTTTCTTTGATCTTTTGGATTCTTTTTTAAAATTTTGCTTCTTTTTACATCTGGATTTTCTGTTCAAAATCTCATCTCATATGTTGTGAAGATTCTATGCTGATTCGTCCATGCTTATTGAGTTTAGATCCGATCTTTCTTCTAGTGCTGATATCTTAGGGTTGAATCTCATAGGGAAGATCTTAGTACCTTCGAACAATTCACAGATTCTTTGATTTCTTCTCAATCCTATGATTGCATTCATTGTTTCATCGACTCTAAGTAAGAAGTAGGGTAATGATATCTTCATCTTTATTCATTTTTACTTGGAAGGCCCGGCCTCAATAAGTTTGAAGCTTTGCTATTTTGACTTTTGAATCCTTCATAAATATTTTGAAGCTTGTCCCAAATCTCTTTAGCGGTTACAATGTGCAACTTTTGGTGAATACCGTGCATCTTGAGACCATTCAAAAGTGCATTTATGGCTTTAGATTCTGTAGTTTCAGCTGCTTTGTCACTTGTTGGTGGGGCTAGCGGTACTTTATGTATCCATCTACAATTGATTGCCAAGGTAAATCCCTGTGCTTGTATATGCCTTCATCCTTATGCTCCAAAAGCATCTATCCATCAAAGCGTGGTATTCCATTTTTTATCGAGGTTGGTACTCCATGATCTACTTTTCAATGGTTAAATTGATTTACGAAGGAACTTATAAAACCAATTGTTTGGATTCTTTGAGAGAGTGAATAAGTAATAATATAATTATAATCATTTTCTTCAAATGTTATATCAATGTATTGGCCAATAATAATAGAGCAATACTAAATAAACATAATCCACCGGTTTACAATACACTGATGTTTATGTGGAAACCGTCGAGAGTAAACCGCGAAATGTTTTTTCTTATATATGTCTTGAAAATTACATTCATTAGAATGAAACTTCCCTTTGTTTTCTGGCTGCACTGGCTGGAAGAGCTTCAACCCTCTAATTTCTCGAGGTTATAACCGAGGAAGCTCCAACTCCTCAAATCTCAGCTACAACTAGAAGGGCTACAACCCCCAATGTTCTCGGCTACAATCGGAAGCTGGCTACAACCATCTGTCCTTACCCCGTCCTACCCTAAAGTGAAGTAGAATAATGGAACCAGCGTCACACTATCATTGTGAGATATGGTGTTGTAAACCTGTACCAATAAGTATGAACCATGCATCAACCATGCATCAACCTGTACCTCAACGTAATCAACCTATACCACAAAAAAGTGCATCAATCATGCACCAACCTGTCCCAAAATAACTGTAATCAGCATGTACCATAGACAAGAATTGCATCAACCGGTAACCTATAATCAACTTGTACCATAAACAAGTGCATCAGCTTTATAATCAACTTTTGTACCGCCATGAGTGCATCCAACCATGTGCCAGAGTATGTACCAATCATGTCAACTTCTCATCAACTATGAATCATCAATATGTACATAACGTATTAACTATACACCTCATGTATGTGTAATCATAACATGTAACCATCTACTCAGCATGTACCTCAATCAAAGCCCTCATCAATTTCATAATCCAAGTCTGATTTGCTTGGCTCTGTAATAGACTTTGTGTATGATCACATTCCTGTAGGCTTATTCCTTAACTTTAAAAACAAGAGACTAGCATTTTCATCAAACTTCTTTAGTCTACGCATGCCTAGTTTTGGATTGATCAACAACTTCTTGGAAGTAATCATAATTTTGAACTTGTAATGTATAAAATATATGAAACTGATACACAATGTTCTTCCAGTGTGTTTTATGCAATTCTCAAGTGGAACTACTTGGAACCTTTTAGAAAAGGATTTATAGAAAAAAAATGGCATACCTTGCTGAATTACGGCTTATTCTAGAGACCTTGTAGAGAGTTCCCAAAATGTTGTTGAAATGATGCTGCTTTGTTACACCATACTAATGTGCCTAACCAGCGTTATCTCACTAAATTTAGTTATGAAGAACTTATGACATTTTTTACCGGAAACACACGATTTTGACTAGTTTCATGTTATTACAAACCGTATTTTCCATAGAGTGTAAATCCCAAATACAATGACCTACAAGCTGAATTTTTGACCACAAATACTTGGATATGTTTCTCCTTTCTGTAGCAATTTCAGGATCTGAATCATTATGAAGAATTTTTGTGAAAATGGGTAGATGACCAGAAAATAACATACTTTAGAAAGCAGCATCAAAAGAATTGATCCTTCCTTTTCGGCCCTTGTTTTCTTCACTTTCCTCAGAATTTCAGCGTAGATATCATTTGTATACCTCAGACACCTATAGATATTCAATGATCCAGAAGTTTGATTCAAATTAGAGAGTCTTGCCTCTTATTATGCTCTCCAAGTAGCTTCCCTAAAACATCTTGAGGTCACTTGGCCCCACTTTTCTTTATTTTGAGGGTTGGGTCCACTTCTAATTTCTCGATTAAAATTATTATTGAAATAATTTATTTTTGTATTCACTTTCAATTATAATACCTCATCCACTTCACTTTATTATTTGCCTTTTAAAATCCCTTAAGCCGGATTGCTTTGACCTTTTGGGGCTTCTAGATGATATGAGGGTCCTCCAACTCCGTGAGGCCATAACTCTCAAACCCATGAGATGATGTGACATTCTACATACCTGCAAAAATGGCATGACATGTACTATCCATATAGAATAGTATTATCTGAAAATATATCATAACTCGTACCATTACCCATCAAAACAAACTTGGGTCCATTACCCAAACATGAGGTCTCAACTTCTCATGGCCATAACTCTCTAGCGTGAGGTGTATTGGCGTTCCATATACCACGAAATGACATGACGAAATATCCATCTAGGATATTTTCTTTAACAAAATAACTTTCCTTCATATCATTATTCCACAATTAAGAATGAGTTCTCTTACTCCACAAAGCATCTTCTGTTAGGCTTTCACCATAAAGGGGACCACTGGAGTTCATCCATATTTACTTCTTATCAACCAAAACAGAAAAAAAATAATGAGTCATATTACATCAAACACTATTGGGTCGATACCTAAACCTTTATTGCTACAATTCTTTCTTCAGGGTTGACATCAATGACAACCAACAATCAACAAATCTCCCCATTTTGCTTGGCATTGAAGTAGCAACACTCACGATGCAACAACGAAATCTATCACTCATGCTCCCTGAAACCATGCCTCTGTCGCTTTGCATGTAATCTAATCCCCACGGAACCATGCCTCTGTCCTCTACATCGATAAATCTCTCCTTTTCATCAATGGAAAATGTATCTTCCATCCGTTTATCCCCACGATGGTATCCCTCTTGTGAATTGCTTCCCTCGTGTACATAAGACATATAGGATAAGCATTCAAAAGAATTCATTTTTAGATAGAAATAACTCCAAGTATTTAATGAGTCATATTAGGGCTTCTACGTAGTGGTTTTGTAAGATGTCGCCACTTGTTCTTTGTGCTCCACGCCTCAACTCGATGTTCTTTTACTTGGCTTTGTTCCTGCATTATAGTGATGGAGTTGGAATGTGCTTAGTCTTGGAGGCGTCGCGGTTCTTTTTGAGATATTGATGGCACTTGTGTTATCACAATATATTGGAATGGGTTCATCATGCTCAACCTGTATATATACCAGAGTTTGTTTCATCCAAAGAAAACAGCATGTACCTTTCTTTGCAATATCACTCTGCCCTCGACTGGCAGATGAGATACCATTAATTCTTTCTTTCTTAGTCATGATACCAAATACTCACCTAAGTAGAGCGTTTCTCCACTAATTAGCCGTTGGTCATCAATACAACACCTTGATCTACATATATTAACAGGCCATAAGTGATAGATCTTTCCTTTTGGATACCATAATCCAAACTCTTTTGTTCCTTTGAGATATCTAAAGATCCTCTTTACTGCTAATACATGTGGTTGTAGAGTGTTGCTTGAAGTCGTGCCACTTTTGTACAGGCTGCTTGCATTACATCCGATGCGGATGTTGTCACATATATTTGGCAATCTGTTGACCTTATATATTGCCTCTGATCGTAGACTTTGAATCATCATCTTTGCTCAACTTACAGGTTTTGCATGGGAGTGATAACTGGTTTTGCTGATCTTCCATTCAAACCTCTTTATCATTTCTCACATATACTTTCGGTTAGAGGAAATAAAAATTATTTGGTTGATTTGATGTATTTGATGTCCTAGAAAGAAGGATAGTTCTCCAAGTAATGACATTTCAAATTCCTCTTGCATTTTGAAAATTTCGCAATACGTCACCATCACTACCAAAAATAATATCATCAACATAAACTTCAATTAATAAATATTACCTTGACTTGCGATGCTTAGAGGTTGTTGTGCGCACTTCCTTTTATGAACCCTACTTACTGCAGATACTTATCGGGTGATTACCAATATCTAGGGGCTGTTTTAGACCACCTAAGGCCTTCTTTAATTTACCTATAATCACATTTTTCGGTAAATTTGAAATCCTTTTGTTGTTCAATGAACTTCTTCTTCAAGTTCCCCATTTTAGAAAAGTTGATTTTCGTTATCGATATACTTTAACATTTTTGGAACATGCATAAACTAAAAGAAAATGGATTTCTTCATTAAAGAGGCCGGAATATGTCTCTTCAAAGTCGATTCCTTCAATGCATTGCATATCATACATACCAATCTAGCTTTGTTCCTTGTAACTTTTGTCCATCTTCATTCAATTTATTCCTGAAAACCCATTTTTATTAATAGATCACATTCTTATTCTTTGTCTTAGGAACCAATTCCCAAGTGTCATTTTCTCTATTTTATCAAATTCTTCATCCATGTCCTTATACCAAAATTCATCCTTCTTTGTCTTCTTCAAACGAGTTTGGTTCAATTGTAGATAAGAGTGCTAGATTATTAGATTCTGATGAATGGATTTTTGATAAGTCTCAATTCCTGTATCTTTGTTTCCAATAGTTTGATCTGATGGATGATTATTTTGTACTCGTTGCTAGGTGTATTTGGAGATAGTTGTTGAAATTTCTCTTCTATGTCTATCAGATTCTCTTCATCTTCTTATTCATCTTCCTCTTCTTATTCTTTTTCATCTTCTTCTTCAAAAGTTGTTCCATTGATTTGTTTCCTTCTTTCTTTGATTACAGTGCCTGTTTCATCAATTATTAGATTGATGCTTTCCACAACTTTGTTTAATCTTAGATTATAACCTTGTATGATTTCCTTGTGCTTGAGTAACAAGTATTCCTTTGTCCTACGAGTCAAACTTTCCCATTCTTGTCATATTCTCTTTTAGCATTTGCTTCCAAAAGAAACTCTTTGAAGTGCTTCACATTTTGCTGGTCTTCCTTTTCCATGGCTTCATTATGGAGTTTTTGTCAGTTTTGTTTATGAGCATTATTACATTTTGAATGTGAATTGTTATGCACTACCGATGTCAAAATATCTGTCTGAATCCAGTATCATTGTTCAAGCCATTTTCTTGTACTATCATATTCTTTCTTTCAACAACTCCATTATGTTGAAGTGTCCTAGCGACCGATAGGAATTGTCTTTTAATTCCATGATTTCTACAGTAGTCCAATCGAATTCCTTTTGAGGTGAATTCTCCTCCATTATCGGATCTTAAACATTTGATTCTTGAATCCATCTCATTTTCAACCATTTCCTTATAGATCTTGTGAAGTTTTAAAGCTTGTGATTTGTTGAAACAAACTGTAGTCATTCTTGTATAATCATCAACTAATAACATAAAGTATCTCTCACCTTTTAAGCCTTTTATTTTATTAACTAGATCGGTATACTGTTCGATTCTTTTGTTGTGAATATTCCTTTGATTTGAAGACACAGTCTTTGTTTGGTTTTCCTTATTAGCCTTTAGCATAAAGTGTTGATTTGGTTTTGATCTGAGGGCATTTCTCATTTGCTTCTCTTTTCTTGACTTTGACAAGGTTATCAAAATGCATTTGACCCATTCTTTTTTGCCATAACCAAACTGTCTTCCTGGCACCACCAGACAGCACTTTCATTTGTTTGGCTTAACACATGTATGTTTGGCGAGTTCTTGCGGTTATGGCGATAATTTCCATGAACCTTCTTTTTCTTATCTCACACTTTGTGAATCAAAGTAACTTTATGACCTTGGTCACACATTTGACTCACGCCAAAAGATTATGTTTTATATCTACTGGTAGAACATTTTACTGCCTTTCATTTCTTGTTTCCCAGTCAGTTATGCCTTTCAATGATTTTGGATGAATCATCATTTCCAAAGGAAGTGATCCATCTCTTTCCTCGTAATGTAATGTTTCTATCACCCTATCGTGAACATCCTTTGTCAGCTTATACCAGCCATGTTTCTTACGTTTTATCTTGTAGAGTGTTTGTGCATTCTTCATTTCTATATATTTGCTTTCTTATCCATGTCATTTCTTATATTCTTGTTTGTGGCTCTGTTGAAGTTCTTTAGGAGAATTTGTCATTACGCAATTTTTGGCCATGTGTCCAAAGGTGTTATTTATAACATTCCACTTTAGTGCTCAAAAAATCAAACTTGTTGTAACTTCTTCTTTGTATTTCACTAGATCTTCTTGAATAACCCCTTTGTGTATAGCTCAAAGTAGTTATTGTTCTTGTTGTTAATTTCTACTGACTTTATTCCCAAAATTATTACAAGCATAACTGGAAACAAAAATATAGTTTGATACAGTAGTTGAAGATATTATGAAAGGGAGTGTATATGGAAATCCTTCTTCTTCTTGGTACATCTATGTTGATTCTGAAATCTGAATATCTTCGGTGGATGAGTGTCGTTGTAATCTTCCTTGTATATCTTTCTATCCCCTTTGATTGTTTTACGCTTTTTGGATTTGTTTCTTGCTCTTTTTGTTTTGGATCTTGATCCCTTTGTTGTCTGATTGTATCCAATTTTCTTGGACTTGTGAGATTTTTCATAATAATGTCATCCAAAACTTTTGAGCTATTCTACATATTTTTCTTTTTGAATATCCTTTCTTAGTGTGACAATCTGCTTCCAGGTTTCCAATAATCCCGTCCTTTCCTTCTAGCCATTCTTTAGTGCTTCTTCAATTATTTATCTTCTTCTATTTGAACCTTTATTTGTAATCATTTTTCTTTTGAGTGTATTTTTTCTTATCTACTTATGCTCCTAGTTTCTTGTTTTTCTTCTTTTCTCTTCTGATAACATCTATGGAACTCATTAATTCTTCTCAGTCAACTTTGCCTCTTCAATTTCTTCTTCATATGCTTCTTCATATTCTTAGTCTCTTCCTTATTAGAGTCTTCTACTGCCATGAATAGAACTCTCCACATTTCTTGTCTAACTTCATCTTCATGCGATGATGAGATGTTTTCTTTAGTGAAAAAGTTTTTCTCTTGAACTTTCTTTGTAGTTCTTTTACCTTTATCATCTGCCTTTTGAGTAACCTTCATCATTTATCTTTCTTATGTGGAAATTTGTTGCTCAAAATGACCAATACCATCTGAATTAAAACAAATTAAAGAGCTTACCTCTATACCATTGGTTCCTTGTTCAGCCTTTTGAGAGTTAGCCCTTCTTCATCATCTTCTTAGACGTCGTTGCTGCTGCTATAATCTTCTTCCTTTTTTCTTTGCTTTGATCTTTTGGATGCTTTGAAATTTTGCTTCTTGTTCTCCTCTCATATATGATTGGTTGTGGAGCCTGATTATCTTCTGATTGAGAGGTCCTTGATTTTAGCGTTTTTTATACTTATGAAGTATTTACACCCCGTATGTATGCGTGTAGAAGTATATTGTAATTTCGTTGTAAATGTGGACCGTTCATGAATTCATGCAGATCTAGCAGTAGAGATTATGTTAGGGTTTTTCCCTAAGAGGCAACCCTCTTTTATGAGAGAATGTATCCACATTTGCTGGAGGGATGGTGAATGTTGTATTACGAGAGAGGAGACTATGAGGAGAAAGAAGAAAGGAGGAGGATTCACAATGAGTTTTGCTATAGGATTTGCTTATCCCTTCATTTTGGATAATAATAAAGGAAGAAGGATTGGCAATTTCTCCGTGGATGTAGCCCACCTTTGAACCATGTAAATATATTGTCTCTTATGTGTGTATCATGTTTTGTTTGCATTTATTTTATTGCTCTGTTGTCCTGTTTTTCTAACAATTTGTATCAGAGCATAAGGTAACTTTCAGGAAAAGAGGTTTCCTAGTTCCAAGTGGGAGAAATGTCGGAAGATGGAGAGTTTAGAGTCCAAGAAATTTAACGGCAAAAACTACAGTTATGGAAGATGAAGATGGAAAAATATTTATATCAAAAGGATATATAACTACCATTGAAGTAGCAAAGTCGTGACCGCTGAAGGACAGAGAAGAATGGGAAGTTTCTTGTGAGAAAGGCTCTAGAAGACGTCTGGTGAGGCATGACATCGGTGGCTTTCAGCTGTTTAGAAAAGAAAAGACCTAGTGAGGAGGTTTTGATGGATCACGTTGTGGCCAAAATTGTATATGAAAAACCCTGTCGAATAAAGGTATTTCTAATGAAGAGATTATTTAATATGAAGATGTGAAGGTGGAGTGCTGACTGAGATCATTTTAAATGGAATTATCTGATTTACTAATCAACAAGTTAAATAGAAAGTAGACTTTGATGATGAGGTTGGGAACTCTTCTAATCTTGTGCTCATTGCGGAAAATTTTGGAATGGCTTGGTCATGGATGTAAATAACTTTGTCTCTACGGTATCAAATACTTTAAGTGATATTTGGTTAGTGTTATCATAGTGAGGAAATGCGACGAAAAATCACGGGTGAGACATCGGGAAATGCGTTGAACATGAAGCGAGGGAGGAACAAAAGGATAGAGAGAAAGGGATGAAACATAAGAAATTCTGGAGAGGTCAATCTAGACTTGGAAAGAGATAGTGTCTTTTGGAATTGTGGGAAGAAAAGGACATATGAAGAAAGGCATGAGAGCTTGAAAGAAACAAAGGACAACAAAGATAAATGGGGAAGCAAATGTAATAGGTGATGTGTTACAAAGATGCTTTGATTCTTTATAGATAATATTTATAGTGGTAGTAGATTCAGAGCTTCATTTCATGCCACACCCCATAGGAAACATTTTCTAGATTATGTTCAAGTTCATTTTGGACAGGTTCATTTGAGTGATGATAAACCTTGAAAAATTGTGGAATGGGAAAATTAAAAAATAAAACAGCGAAATGAAACATAATGGTTTTGAAAGAGGTAAAACATGTTCAGATTTAAGCAAAATCTGATTTCAAGGGCAGTGTAAGTGAAGGTTGTATATCCTATTCTGGATATGTGCAAGGTCATCAAAGGATCATTGGTGATAGAGAAAGGAGAGAAGGTGGGTACATTGTATGGCAATGTCTGAGTAATACTAACTCTTCTATATCTTTGGCTTCTCTGAGAGTGGATACAACACTATGTCATAGGACACATGAGTGAGAGGGTATCTGCAGATCCTTCACTAAATAAATTTGTTTCTAGATCTTAACAAATTGATTTGGATTTCTGAGAGCATTTTGTTTATGGAAAACAAAAGAGAGTCAAATTCTCAGTCCCGGAGAAAGAAAAGAAAATTGAGTTAGAGGCTTGTGCATGCAAGACAATGGACCGACTTAGGTATCATCTCTTGGTGGCTCTCATTATTATGTTACTTTTATTGATGGCCAGCCTAGAAAAACTTGGGTTTATTGCATTAGAGCAAAAATTTGATGTTTTGATACTTTTAAGAAATGAAAGCTTTAGATTGAGAATGAGACATGAAAAAAGTTTAGGAAGTGTCTCAGATAATATAATGGAGGTGAATACCCTACGACAAAGAGGAGTTTGATGATTAACATTTCTATACCATCCAGTTAAGAGAAAACCAGTTCCATAGACACCACAGAAAATAGTGTAATGGAAAGGATAAGACAGGACAATCATGTGATGCAAGGAGTATGAGATTACATGCTAGTTTTCCCTTATAGTTTTGGACAAATGCTTCACAACCGATAGCTTTCAGAAAAAGATAGTTTACCTTTTTTTTCTGTCTATTCCTCCTCTGGAATGGACAGGAAGAAAGGTAGACTATTCTTTTTTTTGAAAACTTTTAGGTTAATGAAGCATTTGTCCATATTGATAAAGAAAATAGAACAAAGCTTGAGAGTAAAATCCAGAAATTGTACCTTTATTGGATATAGTGTAAATAATTTTTAGATTATAAACATGGGATTATGAAAATATAAAATCATTAGGAGTAAGTGTCATATTCAATGAAAGGTCATGTACAAAGATCGATTCTTGAGGGAAAAGCAATAGAAAAACAAGAGATACAGTGCTTGTGATGAGATCATTGAAAAGTAAATTCCAAAGGAACCAAAAATCAAAATGTACAACAGAATGAGCGAATTGCACCTCAAACAACTGCAAGTGTTGATAGAAGATCTACTAGGTTAAGTATACCCACAGAGCAATCTCTCCTTCATTATATTATTGTTGATTGATTAAATTGAACCGGAATGTTATTAAGAGGCAATGCAATTAGACACCAAAAAGTAGAGCAAGGCATGAGAGAAATGGATTCCTTGGAAAATAACCAAACACAGCAGGGGTCTTCAATTGCATGTAGGAAAAAGAGCATTAGAATAAATGGGTTTACAAGTTGTGAAGGAAGAATATGGAGGAGAAAAGAGGTACAAAGTAGACTTGTTGTAAAGGGGTTTTACACAAAAGAAAGGTATAGATTTTGATGAAAATATTTCTCCTGGTATTAAAATGACTTCAGTGGGACTGGTAAGTCTTGTGTCAGTGGAAGATTTGCATCTTGAGCAGTTAGATGTAAGAAACATCTTTTCTCCATGGGGATTTGGAGGAAGATATTTATATGCAACAGCCTGAGGGGTATGGGGTCAAGGGAAGGAGAATTTGGTATGCAGGTTGAAGAAGCATGGCCTAAAAGCAGCTCCAAAGAGGGTAGTGGTATTTGAAGTTTGTGAGGTTTATATGAGCGAGTTATAGTAGATGTCATTCCGATCCTTGTGTTTATTTTAAAAGAAACTAGAGAAAATGGAAGCTTTATTATCTTGATATTGTATGTAGATGACATGCTTATTTCAGCGGGGATATAGGATATAAATGTGCTCCAGAAAGAAACTTAATTAATTTGTGATGAAGGATTTAGGTAGTGTAAAGAAAATCCTTGATAGGAGAATAACAAGAAATAGGAGAAAAATGCATGGTGACATTGTCTCGGTGAGTACATGGAAAAATCGCAAACTGACAT
>SNQJ01S0143070.1:0-24529 GCA_010110895.2 Picea sitchensis
CCTTTAACCCAAGAATATATGAGAGATAATAAAACTTTACATTAAATTATCACCATCAACCAACCATCACATAGAACCTGATAATTCTTCCTGAGACTTCTTCAAATTTTGCAATTCTTCACTTCTTGGAATACTCTGATCCTGTAGATAATATTACTCAATGTATTCTCTGAAACTCCTCCAAGTTTCACTCCTTGGATCCTCCCAGAAAACGAGTTATAGAGAAAATGGTAGACCTTATTCAATTTTGGTTTATTCAGGAGAGCGAACTTGTACAACATGCCCTGCGCTCAATTTTTAACATAATATTCTGAAACTTTTATATAGAAAACTACAGCCCACACTATTTCCAATTAAATTGGTCTCACTCCATTTGGATTCTCTATGAAGAAGTTATGAATATTTTATCTGGAACACCTTCTTATGACTAGCTTCAGGACTAGTCAAAAACCCTATATTCCACAAAGTGTATCTCCAAACTTATAGCGAACAAAGAGTTGAAATTTTTACCAAAGGTACCTAGATATGTCTTTTCAATACCATAACAATTGCACCATCTGAATCGTTCTATAAAAAAGTTGTGGCGAAAATGGTAAGATGACCTGTAAATAACATACCTTAGAACACATCACCAAAAGACTTCATCCTCCCTTGAAATCCAACCTTCTTTACTTCAGATTTCCTCTGAAATTGGACTTATATATCCTTGTTCATTAAAAAACTTGTGTGTGTTGAAAAATGAATGTTTAATGAGATGTATTTATACCCTTTATGTCACTTCCTTTTAACATTAGGGTTGACCTGACACTTTCTTATTTTGTAATTATTTTCTTTAATTATCTTCAGGGCCGACCTGTACTTCCTTCTTCAATTCACTTTGTCATATTCAAAAATTCATTTCTCCTTAACCATGAGGATACACGTGAAATTCCTCCTACCATCGGAAAAAACATGATGTATACTATCCATCCATGGGTGTTGTATTTGCATATGCATTGTTCTTCATTTCCAAATACCTTCATCAATATTGCGGTCCAAAACCAATGACTAGGGTTGACATCAATGATAACAACCAATATTCCAACAATATCCCACTTTGTCATTGATGGAAACACTTATTCTCCCCATGTCATCATGATCCCAATTTCTCTCCCCCTTTGACGTCAATGGAAAAGGGTGGGGTTTCTCCCTCTGAGTTAAATGGCATAAGGTGACCTTCTTCTTTTGGGTTGCTCCCCCTGAACATGTGGCACTCAATAATACTTCATCCTTATTTTTGGTCTTTGGGACTTTTTCTTCCTTTGAATTGTTTTGTGTGGCTTTTGTCTTCTCTCTCTTCGTCATGTCTAGGATGTATATATTGTTCGGTCTTCTTTTTTCAGTTGCAACCAATCTTCCTGAATTATTTTCTCTGATTTTACATTTTCAGGAGTGAAACATAAGAGCGTATTCTTGGTCACATATTTTGCTGACAATAAGGAGATTATACTTTAGATATTCAACCAATAGGACTTTTCCTACTTTTACATTTTCACTTCCAATCTTTACAGTTCCTTTTCCAAGTATTTTGGTAGATGAGTCATCTCCAAATGCAACATTTCCACCCTTTTTCTTCAAAATGAAAAATTTTCTTTGATCTCCGGTCATATGAGATGAGAACCCACTGTATATGAACCATTCATCTTCTTCTTTGCATTCTTTAGCGACCAATTCTATTCAACAGTTTTCATTGTGTAGAATTTATTTCCTTTTCCATGTTGTCGTTGGTATAGGGACATTTGGCATACAATTATCTTCCTTCATCTCTCTGCAATCTTGTGCTTTGTGACCAATATTATTTCATTTGTAACATAAAATATTTGTTGGATAGCTGAGGCGAGGAAGTGAATCGGTTATTCTTGAGCTTAAACAATTATCTTCTTTTCAAAACTCTTTGAAACAATGAAGACCAGTGATCACAATAATGCGGTAAACGAGGCACATTGACATCGGTCCTTATATGAGAAACAAGCCAGTCTTTTCGAGGAAACCCATGCGGGGTGAAACACCTCTTTTTCTTTTATATGATAAGTAATGGATACATTCTTCACAGGTATCATACATATGAGCACCAACTCATAATGAAGGGCTCTGACCTCGGCTTTGCAAGTACCAACTTCGGAAGCACCAACTCTTTGTTTTCTCTAGCACCAACTGGAAGAAGGCACCGACTCCTGCGGACTTCTCTAGCTCCAACTAGAGGAAGCACCAACTCCTGTGTTCAAGCACCCGCCAAGACCTATGAGACAGTCCTCCCTAGCACCTCCCAACCACTTACGAAATATAATTTTTGCTATTGAAACTTTTTACAGTGATATAATGATCAACATTGGCTTACTCGACTTATCATTGTTCTGCTGCGTCGTTGCTCTTTTACGCCACCGCCTTTACGCACACATATCCGCTTAAACTACGATTAATACGCTTTTTATTCTCTATCGCCATCTCCATTCTCTGCACGGTTCCTCTTATGTGTTATTCAGCTACTGCACTATGATCCTTATTCACACTTGAATCACCTTTACAAGCAACAATCACAAAAACCTCCAACAACAATAAACGACACCAGCGCTCTTCTCTTCCTGCGTACTCTGTATTTATATCTTACATTGCGCTTTGTGCATGCAATGTTATCCATTCCTTTGCATGCTCAAGCTACGTAATCTTTACCACCTCTTAGGTACTCTCGTGATCTTCGAACAAACTCTTCATCTTCTCAGTGGATTTTCCCAAAGTGTCTTCTAGTCCTGCAGAAACGAGTATCGATGGTTTGGTATTTTTGCGGTATTTTAACCAATAGCCTGCCCAATTCAAAGCTTTAACTATCCGCGCCGTTGGATAATCTTTATTATTCTTGCCTTTTAAATGGGGTTTCGACACTTTCCTTCGCTAGCCCTCAGAGGCTTAGCTCAGATCAGCGTGACCGTCCGCACCTGACACAACCTTACACCGGAAATTAGTCTGAGGGTTTGTGATGCCTCAATGCATACACGCACGTGATTCCCGATTATCCAAATCCAGGCGGCTCCTTTCTGTGACATTTGTTCTACACTTCATGCAGCTATCATCGCTTCTACGTTGTCGTGATTGTTTCCCCAACGCCCGATAGGGGTTTCAATGATCAGCGATTTCACAATGTACAAAATCGATAAGAGATCTCGATTTCGATGAACAAAGTCTTGTGGCTAGATTCTTTGCCAGCGTACTTTCCGGATGGATTAAGCTCACGATATTTCGAGGGTTTGGTACGCAGGAAGTCGATGCGGTGTCTGGTCTAATACGGACGATCGGCGTGTCGCTTCTTTATCACGGACGACTCATATTGCTCGGGGATTTCGAGACTTTCGATTTCTCAACTTTCTTGTCCTCGGGGTCAGATTTCCAGATGCGTAATATCCGGAGCTCTTGCTTTCGATCTCGCCCATGTCTTCTCTAACGGACGATTGATCGCTCGGTGTTTTACCGAACTTATTATCCGATGGTCCGGTCGATATTTATTCGGCCGGATGTGATTAAATCGCCGAAATACGTTCATCGGCAATCGGCATTCTGATGTCAAAGTGACTTTGTCATTTCAAAGTCGATCCTTGATACTCTGGCGGCGTCCTGCGGTGGTTTGACCGTGTTAAATCTATACGATGTCTTTCGATTTGTGACTTACATGTGCTGAAGTGTTGAATCTTCCCAACACTGTCATTCCCTGGTTGTGCCATCTGTCCCTAGCTGATGATGCTGGCGTAGGTGAATTAGATCGTCGGTCTAGATCGCATGTTGATCGGACGGTTGGGGTTGGAACCGGTTTCTTTCATCGATTTGGGGTTTCTGTTGTAATTGTTCCCGGGACTCGTGAAACTCCGATTCCGATTCTCCGATGAAGCACCCTATCGAGCTCCTCCCGGTGGTGCCGTTAACGCCGCATCCTTTCAAATGGATGGTCGATTATGTCGGGATCTCCGAGACTTTCAATGTCACCGGTTCTCCACGAACGAACTTTGATCGATGGCTTATCTCCCCTGCGCATATCGGCCGGTTATGCGACCTTTGGAGGCCCGGATAGGATTCAGCGGTCAACTACGGATCTTTGTCTTCCTTCTCCTCCGCGAGGCGCTCTGTATTTTGAGGCTTTGTTGGGTGATTTTCCTTAATGTTGTTCCTCGAGAATACATCGGATCACAAGGGAGTTTTATCCTTCTTATCCTACCATCTCCTTTGTCGTGCTGCCATCAATGACAATCATGCAGTACTTGTTAAACTTTTTCCAACAATCTCACTTTGGCACAGTGGAAGCACCACAGCTACTGGTCTTTATGCATCAGTATTAGAAGTGGGCCTCTTTCTGATCTATTGCATTAAATGTAGGAGGTATTAGATAATTAAACAATACAAAACTCCCCTAACCGGGGATGGACTCTTTTAGATGTGATATGAAATGACACCTAGCTTCTATCTAAGATATTCAAGCGGTGTCTTAGCTAGGGGCTTAGTCACAGATATCACGCAATTTGTTTGAGTGGGAATGTGGCGGACACGAACAATCTGATTGGTGACCTGCTCTCTCGGAAAATGATATTTTATGGGGATATGTTTTTTCTTGGAGTGGAAGACATGATTTGGAAGACATGATTTTTAGACACCTTGATGGCACTTGTGTTATCAATGAATTGGGATGGAGTTAGGTGTGTTTTACCTCTAAGAGTAGAAGTCGAGATCATCCATAGCTACACATTATTAGTAGGCGGTAGCAACACAGCAATGTGCTTTCTGCCTGCGTGGTTGATAAAGAAATGGAACCTTTCTTAACCATGCTACTAGAATTTTCCCTAAGAAAAATGATCCTCCACTAGTGCTTTTTCTCATCAACACAATTTGCCCAATGCGCATCACGAATAAGGTCCAATTTGAAGACTTTTGATTTTTTGGGAAGGATACCACAGACTAGAAGTCATTGTTTCTTTTAAGTGCGCAGATATTCTTTTACGACTGACTTGCAAATGACTGTTTGGAGTCTTGGAATATCATTCCCTACTTATGCAAAATTTATAATGCGAGTGAGATGTTGTGATGTAGTAGGCTTCCTATCATTGATCAGTATGAGCTTTGATCAACATCGGTGAATCATGTGCTTGGCATTTTACATGCAGTTACCATAGGTTTACCCACCGGTTTAGAATCTTCCATTTGAAACCTTTTGACATTTTCTCTTAAATATTTTTCTTGCGAAATGAAGATCCCATCAGGCCTGAATTGATTTGCGGCCAAGAAAAAATGTGAGTTCTCCTATCATAGACATTTCAAATTCGGACTCCATAGGCGGGAAGCAAACCATTGTGCGGTGGTCCTTATTACGTCAAGAGATGATGTAAATCTACATAGACCAGTCACGATGATCAAATGATTATCCTCTTGTCTTAATAACGAGTTGCTATCCGGTTGTTCCTCTCTTGAAATCTTTGTCTTTGAGATACATATTTAGTTTATGATACCAGGCTCGAGGGGCTTGTTTTAAACCATATAAATATTTCTTTGGCTTGCATACTAAATTAGGGTTATCAGACAATTTGAAGCCCTACGGTTGCGTTTCCATATATATTTCTTCACTTAAATATCCATTTGAAAAGGCTGACTTGACATCCATCACGGTAGACTTTAAACCTTTATGACAAACCACCAGACAAAAGAAACATTCTGATAGCTTCTAATCTTGCTATGGATTGCAAATGTTTCCATCAAATCGGTCCTTCTATCGACGCGTAGCACGAGGGATAACCTAAGCGCGTTGATTAACTTGTCCTTGCTCATTCAATTTATTCTTAAAGATCGACACAGGAACCAATGAGCGTTTTACCTTCGGGTCTTTGAACCATCTCCCATGTATTGTTTTCTCAATCTAATCAAGTCCTTGTTTTATTGTTGGTCATCATTTTTTTTGGATTCATTAAAATTCTTGGGTTCGAGCATGGATATGAGAGCTATATGATATTGTTCGATGATTTTGATTAGCTTTCTACTGGTTTGTACTCCTTTTTCTTTTGCTCCAATTATTTGACTTGCGGGGATGATTGCTTTTGAATGATGATTCTAGAGGAGGAATTTGTATTTGACTTGTGATTTGAGTCACGTAGGAATGCGAGTCTTCATCGGTCCGAGTCTTCATTTTATGATTCTTGGACTGTTCATCTTCATCTTTAGTTGTTCTTACGGCAAAGACTCATTACCGTACACCTCTCTTGTTGAGATTCCTTCATCCAGATTTTGCATCAATGCAGTCAACCATTTTATGCAACCTCTTATTACTTAATACGTATCCTTTACTATTTGTAGCATACCCTAAGAAAATACCTTCATCCATACATCATCATATTTGCGAGGGTTTTCATCATTATTCTTTATGTGGCATTTACTCCCAAGGGCACAAAGGGAGTGTTTGATTGGCTGAGTCTTCAAATAATTCATAAGGTGTTTTTGTCACTTTGTGGGGTGAAGTTTTTTTTAAGCACATGAATTTGTGTGTATTTAAGCCTTTCTACCGATGGGTTTGACCAATGTTTTCATTCATCATTGAGCCCATGCCATTTCCTCAACTGATGCTGTTTTGCCTCTCAATAACTCCATTTTTTGTTGTGGAGTTCTTGGGATTATTAATATTCTCTCTTGATCCCATGTTCATCGCCGAATTCTTTGAAGTCTCTTGACATAAAATCTCCTCGATCGATCTTCTTGCGCCTTTAACCTCTTGCACGATTTGAGTCTTTATTTCAAAAGCCTTAAATGTTTTTAAATTTCTCAAATGCTTGACTTTTCTTTGAGAAGGCAACCCATGTAAGTCTACGGAGTAATCATCGATTATAATCATCATGAAGTATTTTTATTTCCCTGTGCCTTCCGGTCTTTATGGTCACATAAATCCATATGAACTAGTTGGAGTGGTTTCTGTTGAAGTGAAGCTCTTGGACTTAAAAGCTGTGTTCTGTTTTGATTCCCTACTTGGCGGGGTTTACATCTTTGAATTTTGGGGCTTTGCTATTTCGGAAGATCTTTTCTTTTCGAGGTCTGTGCCTTCCTGTCTTGATGGTCCACATAAATCCATATGAACTAGTTGGAGTGGTTTCTCTGTTGAAGTGAAGCTCTTGGACTTAAACTGTGTCCTGTTTTGATTCCCTACTTGACAGGGTTTACATACTGAATTTTGGGGCTTTGCTATTTTCGAAATATCTTTTACTGCCTCGAGGTTTTTAAGTTTGATTAAGTCAATCATTTTCGAAAAATCATTTTGTTCAAAAAATCCTTTCGGAAAATCATTTTGTTCAAAAAATCCTTCTTGAGGCCAATCTCAACACAAACTCAAGCATATAGCTCTCTAGAAGTCAATTTTATGTATCTACACACAATATTCACAATATCCTCCTGAAGTGAGATAGTTAGAAATATAAGGGAAAATTGGGAAGATGAACCCAAGATGGAAACCAAATAATGAACATAGAGTTTGGATTGAATTCTAAGAACCAAGGAGTTACAAATAGTCCCCCACTTTTCCAAAACCATGGACCCTCTTCTAAAACTTTTTTATAATCAACATACATGATCAAAAAATTGAACTATAAAAAAACCCTAGAATAGAGAGATATTTTACAATTATTTCTCAAAGGTATAAATCCAATTGAGGAGGTCATTAAAGATTAAATATACATAAAAAAATTGTTGATCCATAGTTTTGATGGAATTGTGTGATCTTGAGCACTATGAAAAGCAAGTGAAGTGGAAGGTATTTTATTTTTCATTGCATCCATGAAGGGTACATGCTTCGAAGTTGAAGAGAACCTAGGGCCCACCTCTCCTCTTATAATCTCATACCAAATAATCTCAATACCAAATATATAGTTGAATCTTTACATAAGTTATAGTTATAAAATAAATATTGCTTTGACATCGCCACAAAGTTAGTGTAATTCACACAAAAAATTATATTATTCCCTTTTAAAGTCTTGACCATCAACTAAAAGTTATCCTTGAAAATAATAGTTTCAACAAATACCTTTCTTGCAAACAATTCATCAAACACTCGACTATAGGGTTGGAATTTGGATTTGACTTTACCCGTCAAATAATTTTTTTTTGACGTTTTTGGTATCTCTATTTCCTGTCAAAGAACATTATGTATAAATTTGTTCATTTCAATAATGAAGTTTTGATAATAAATTAACCCTTAAATAATGAAATTTTGATTAAAAGATTAATCTTTAATAATTGAAGTACTATTAAAATTTGTAACCTTCAAGTTAACATAAAAAAATGGTATGTTCAACTTAAAGTTGACATGTCACGTTTTGAGGTGGTAGGCTAGAGATAAATACCGCTTGTACTTGATCCAATTCTCATTAAATTATTCATACATCATTTACTTCAATTCATTCACTCAATAAAATGGAAAGTCAATTGAAAATTTATAATGACCATTAAATGACACTTTCAGCCCCATATTTAGCTAGCTATTAGAAATTCAAAGAAAAAACAAATGATAGCACATAGAGATATGATGAAAAGATTAGAAAACACATATTTACTAAGGACTAAGAATGATTACCCTAAAGGGTCACAAAGTCAACTTAATTCTTACCATAACACACTATATGCATCTCACCATGATTTGTTTATCTTCACAACTCTAATTCCATGAATATAATAAGACTTTCCAATTAAGTAATAGTTAAAATAAAAACTATGTTCTCACATTATTTTAGAGTTTAAGTTTAATTCTCGTGTAATGTAAAATTTTGATTACTAAGATTAAGGATATTGTTTTGAACACCAAGTGGTGAATACAATTCACATACACATACATTTATAGATTTACAAGTTTTATACATTCCATCTATGCTCACTATTAGGATAATATTTATAAATTTAAAGTAAACTAGAATCCCAACATAAAAGAAAATCATATAGATCATGCATGCAAACAAAAACAAAAACATGGTTTTGTAGAAAAACACCTAAACATGAACATGAACTCAACATAATTGTTACAGGTCTGTTTTAGGCATTTAAGAGTGGTAAAAAAATGAAAACGGTATTGTTCTATAATTGCCTCATTTAAACCTATTGTAAGCACCTTAAACAACCAACAATAGACAACAACTACTAGAGGAACGCCCAACGTATCTATGGATATCTTTAAAGTCATGTTTCTATTGAAAGTAACCAAAATTAACCATATTTCTGAATTTGAAAAAAGTACTCGAAATTACAACATAGAAGCCATGAGCATGCAATAACATGTCAATATTTCAAGAGCAAAATGTAGGTCAATATGTCAAGAAAATAAAGTTTGAAACATAACCTAAAATTATATCAGAGATGCCATGAACTTGTAACAACATCGCGTTCGAAAATCCTTTATCACCCATGTAATTAATAATACTTGCATTCCACATTCCAACAATATATAATGAACATTAGAAATTCATATATCAAAGGCATAGACATAGTTGAAATTGAAATTTTTAATAGAAGAAAATCAAAATTACATACATTTATAAAATTTATACAAAGTAGAAAAAACATATAAATTGATAATTCTTACATGTCTTTTTTCCTTTGCATTTTTCCAAATCTCATAAACTCCTTGCCAGTCCATCTCTGATATGTGAGGACCTATTCATGATATACGCATTAATGCATCAAGTGTGTTAATTTACAGTCTTTTTCTCCTTATATCTTTGATCATATTTTGTTTGAAAAAACCCTATTTCACATGCAACGGTGCTTGCTGGTATGACAAGCATGGCTTGCCATAATTTTAACATATTTGGATACTTAGAATGCCAATATTTTGTTTGAGAAAACACTTTCCATACATCTTTAATTGAGAATCTTTGTCCATTCAAATTAACCACATCAACAAATTCATATAGCTCTCTTTTAGAAGATGTAATATCAAAGAATGGTACATTTTCACCTTCATTGCATGTTTTATGTTGCAAATGGTAAAAAATCATTTCAAGCTAATGATTTGAATTATTTTATTTCACATAAAGATCTGATGTATAATGACAAGGAATAAACAACCTTGCTGCATTAAAGAGATGTAGATCTGAAAATACTGAATTGAAGCTCTCAACCAATGCTTGAACATAATTTTTTATTAGTTGAACTCTCGAGGGAGCCATCAATGAAAGATTCCATTGGTTGTGTAATTTTCGCATCATGGATTGGAATGTACAACAAATCATGTCTATGGATAGTCCTTTATTTGTCAACATTTTCAAGAAAACCGTCTTTAGAGTCTTTTAAGAATTTAGTAAGACGTACAACACCTTCTGCAAAATAATCTAGCCTAAAAAAATATCTTTTAAGAGTATTCAATGAATGGTCAATAACTATTCCAAGATATTTGATATCCACATTATCTTGTTGTAATTTTTTGTTTAGACTATTCAAATCGGTCAAAACATGAGCAAGCATATTCAAACAAAATTGAATTGAGAAAATCCTTGCCTTGTGATACCATAAATTCTTTCTTTCTTTCTTCCACAAGCTCAAAATAGCAGGCATCAATGTAACAAGTCTTTCAACCACGTGGCCCTTAGATAGACATCTAATCCCATGAATTTGAAGAACTTACAAGGATTCTAATTCCATTATCTCTAGTAAAGAAACAAGTTCATTATTTCTCTTTGTCGAATTTCCAACCGATGAGTATATTTTATTTGTTATTTTCTTGACATACAAAAATTATGGTATCTTCTTTGAGGCATACGATGTTGCAAGTGCTTCACAGTGTGGATTGCAATGAGTACCAATAATATTTGGTATATCATTCTTTATAAATGTGTCAAATCCATTTTCACATCCAACCATAGATGAAGCACCATCAGTGGAAACTTCTATTAATTTTTCATTTTTCAATTTCCTTGCTTCCTTTAGATTAATGATGGTATCATATATAGTCTTTCATTTTCTGTCAAGAACACTAATCATTTTCATAAATTGTGAGATTAGAGAGCCCAAACCTTTTCAGTCTAGATATGTGGAATACACTACAAGGTTTTCTTCCAAACGATTATCTATACTTTCATCTAACATTATAGAGAAAAATGGACTTTCTAACATTTTTTTAACTTGCACCTCTTCAAGGTAATCTGATATAGAGTGAATAAATTCAGTGAAAAATTTTGTATTTATGTAGGAAGACTACTCCACTCGAGAAGGCATATTGGGTGTTCATAAATGCATTTGAAGATGGAATAGATCTTCATAAGTAACAATTGTGATATTCTTTTGTGCAATAAAATATGCTAACTTCATGGGGGTTATCACCCTTTCCTTATTTCTCTTATTTATAGTCACTATGTGTTCTTGAATGGGTTTTTCCAACCTTTCAGTTTCATACAAATTATTTTGAACTTATGTTTGATGATAAGAATATTTTGAATGAGTTTCCACAACATCATATTGAATGGTATTAAATCTATTTCTAGTACCCTATGGGCCTTGATCCTTGTATTTCTCACAATTTTTGCATTTCATATGAGTCTTTCCATATTCAACATTGATACTATACAACCAAGGATGTTTTATATTCCACTCTTCTCGAAATTCACGTTTTGAGGAGATATTCCTTCTCCTAGGACTATTAGATCCCCCTCCTTTTCCTTCTTTGTCATGGCCAAGAATTTCTAAATCATCAACAAACTCTTCATCCATATCTTCATTAGGTTTATTATTCAAATCAGGTATATGTGAAATATCTTCAACATGATAAGTTTTTGACAAAAAAATAATCAAATTATCATAATCAACAGCTGGAATGATTAATTCATTTGAAGATTCAAAATGTTCATATAAAAATTCAAATATTTAAATCATTTAAATATTAATAATTAATTTACCTCTACACAAAACATTATAAAAATAATTAAATTATCATAATCAACAATTGGAATAATTAATTTTCATTTGAAGATTCAAAATGTTCGATAAAAATTCATATATTTAAATCATTTAATAGATTTAAATATTATTAAATTCTGTCGAAAGCAAAAAATTATTACTTTTAATAGAAATAAGTTAATAAATACATGCTAGCAACAAATTAAAAGGCTTTTCAGTGATAGTAAAAACTAATGCTCTTCAAAACTTAAAAAAAAATAGTTCCATCAATAGAAGCACAAAGCTGGTATAATACAAAGTGGAGTACAGAAGGTTGAGATGTCTCACGTTGATAAAATAAATGAGAAAATATAAAAAAATCTCATTCAAAACATAAAATTAATCTTAGGGAAGTTTAAAAAATTAATATAAATTAACTTAAATTTATCTTAAAAAAATAATTTTAATTTAAACTCAAGAAATGACTTTAATTTGATATTCAAAATGAATAACAAAGAAAGAATTGTTGTAATTTTAAAAATTAATTAACTATATCTATCTTAAATATACATTAAGATTAGATCGATGTCAACTCCAAAGCGGAAGCGGAACATGGTTAACAGAGATAATTTTTCTCTTGGATTTTAATTGATTTCTTTGATACTTTAATTAATTTGAGGTGCAAGAAAATATATGTTAAATTTAAGAACTAATTCCATAGTTTTAAGTTTTTAACCAACTTATCTTTATTTGGTCTAGATTTCATGACTACTACATGCAAGTTGATCTCTGATTAGTATATGGGTGCATGGTGTAGAAATATCAAAATAGGTCACACAAATCCCCATTTCCAACAAATATAAATGAACAAACCAAATGGGTGCTTGTTGGTAGAGGGGAATCACAACAACTAATTAATTATTGTGCCAACCTTGTTATTTTGTCACTGATGATTCAATTTTTTTTTGTTTATTCTATAAAATTTATAGTTCAATAGTTATATCAAGAAGTTGGTTACATTTACGATTTATTTAGAAAGAGGTAATTTTGATTTTTTTATAAAATTTCTACTTCAATAATTATATAAGAAGTTGGTTACATTTACAATTTATTTAGAAAATAAAGGACAAGACATCATGACAAACTAAGGATACGCAGGTAAACTTTAATAATTTAATTATTAAAGTTTTTTAATTCCAGATATCATTGTTGTAACTTCTAAGTCAACTTTGTTAAGAAGCTTTCTCAGACTTACTTACATGTGCAATAGTTAGCTTGTAGTCATAATGGTTTAAGATTGAAGGCGACTGTCTTGAGAATCAAATCCATGGATATTCATCCAACGTTGAATTAGATTAACTATCTTTCAGCTAATACTAAGGATAATTTTTTTTTTCTTTTCCAAGAAGAATAAATACAGATATAATCGATAGGATGGAGAGTCGGTGCATATGCTAGATAATGAGTTATATTATTGTTTCACATACTAAATAAAATCATGTAACTTCTAACATCTAAAGGTAGCTACAAAGGTACCATGACCATTTGAAGTAATATAGATATTCTTCCATGAAAACAAGAAAAAGCTAGATAGTAGACACTAGACATTGATTACATATTTATCACCCTGACCATAAGGTGCACAGAGAGAGAGTCGAGACCATCAAGGTGGAACAAATTTCAAATTTAGAAGAATGGCACACATAGATCCATAACACATCATTATTGAGGAGTAGAGTGGAGGTTCATTCAAATTATTGTAAGAGGATGGAAGTTACATTGATTTAGATGAATAATACACCCTTAATGGTATAACATTGCATAACTTGCAAATTTTCAGGGAATACTAAAGACACTCTAAATTTTAGAATTTGAAAAAAGAATAGTAAGAAAAACTGAGGCTAGAATCAACTTAGTTGTTCGAACAAAGGTGAGATTTATCACAAGACGATTGAAGTTACAAGTCGACTAAGACAAGGTTAAAGATAAGGATTTTAACAAATAATTTAACCCCCAATAAATATCAGTCTGAGACGAAAAAAAAATAATAAAAAAACATGGAGAATGTTGATGTAAATTGAAACTCAACTCTGATAAAATTAATTTTTTATTATATCAGACAATTTAAGTGATAGAGAAGTATAATTCAAAATCCAAATAATTCAACAAATGTAAGGAACTAAGACAAAGAACATTCTACAATTGATCACAAAGCATTTGCAAAGGAAAGACGACCTTACATGTTGTCCTGAGTCTTGATTCCTCTTAATCCCTTCAACCTTGTTTTAATTACGTCTTACAAGTTTTATACCCCATCATAAATTAATGACGTCTTACGAATTCTGTGCTCCATCATAAAACAAATAAGGGAAATTAATAATGTCTTGTCAAAGTTATGCCCCATCAAAAACAACTCATATGAACTTGGTTACCCGTTTCAGGAGATGGTGCCATAAAATGTTTGGCCGTATTTGACGGGATAAATGCTTGTGATTTCGCCTGTCAAATTCCAACCATGCCAAACTATTAAGATTTTTTTCAAACACTTGCCATTAAGAGTTTACATCAAAAAATAATGTACAAGACCATGATAATATTGAAGAGTATACGAGTTTTCGATAATAACTATGGCATTCTACACACTAGTGACCATGACCAAGAAACCCAAACATAGCCTCATTATGACACCATGTCTCATCAACAAGATTTGCCTCTCGGCAAGGAAGATGTCCTGAAAGAATTGAATCCTTACACCAGTTTCAACAAATACTTGTTGAAAGGGGAATGATTACACACTTAGAATTCAAGTGTTTTTGGCAAGCTCATTTATAATGAGAAGTGTGGGTATACGATATATAGGTATATGATATGTGAGGAGAGAGAAGAAATCCATGGCCTACGGAGTGGATGTAGATTATGATTGGATATTCAAGGATGTGCCCTTCGGAAACAGTCATGCAGAATTGTTGATGATACTTTCAAAGACAACTCCAAGCCAACGTTTGTAGTTTAGTTCGACCACCAAGATCTTGGATGATTCTATACCAAAGAAAGCAGGTATTTCTCCAAGAGAGAAGGATTGTGTGACTTCAACTAAAGATAGTGTGAACATGGAGACTACATTTACAAAGATGCATACATAGTGTTCGGTGTATTGGGTATCAAAATTTCGAGGTTGCTCGCTAAATGTTTGATTAAATGCTTGCTTCACTTTAAAGTATACATATGCGTGATTATAATTAATTTTAACTTAAATTCATAGACTCGAACTATAAAAGAAGAAAAAGTAAAACACATTTTGAAATGCAAACTCATACCTTAAATAAATTTATCTCTAATTATGATTTGTTAATAATAATAATAATAATAATAATAATCTATTTTTAAGGTCACGGCCAAGCCAACACACCAAATTGGTGTATGAGACCCCCTTGTTTGTGGGACAAGGGACCCCCCTCCGCCCAACGAGCATGAGACCTCTTGTTCTAGGACAAGGACCCCTCCCTAAATCCAGATTTGACCTAAAATCATGCATGTATACACACTCACCCTCCTGGGATTTGAACTTATATATATATATATATATATATATATATATATATATATATATATATATATATATATATATATATATATATAAGCCAACATGAGATGAGACATTATTACACATAAAAAAATTTCTATTGAATAATTGAATTATTTACAATAGATAATGACTTTATTATATAGAGTTTACAAATTGTTATTAGATCTAATTTATTCCAAATATAAATGGAAAGGTTGAGATAATATCTCAAGCACACCAAACTAAGAGACTAAGTTGTTGAAGATATCTCACAACCAAGTAGATCTACAAAAACCTCCTAAACATTACAAAACAACAATCCTATGCAGAGATAAAATCTAATGCTATAAACACCACAACACAATCTTAATAGTATGATGAATAATCCTACATTAAGCACAAGACAAGTAGGAGCTAATCACTCCAACATCCCCCTAACGAAAATTTGTCTTGATCTATGCTGCATGTCTCTTGCTGACCATCTTAAATAATTTTGAAATTCAGGAGACTAGTTCTTAATTCAAGCAAGCCCTACAACCTCGAAGTTGTAGCCCAGTTGAATTCTAAGTTCCCTGATTCCACCTCCCAAACCCTAATCAAAAGATCTCATGAAGTCACTATCGAGAGAAATTCACGCATGTATTGTAATCTCACTAGTGTATTTCTGTAATTGTGATGCATGTCTCTAACAACTAATGATGGAACATTCAAGATCCCACAACTACTAAACTAGTCGAAAACCATCCATTGGAATTTTATATAGCTTGATACCCTCTTAACTTTTGAAATACACTGCAAACCAAAAATTAATTATTACTTTATTTGTAATATCACCAAAACACTCAAGAAGTACATCCCATGGACACATACATCCATCTGTCACCAAGAGACCTAGGTACCGCCATGGTACTCCAAATTTATAGGAAAATAGTCTAGATACAAAATGTACTGAGTTTCTTAGAGTCTTGAGCAAGAAATTTCACTTCATTAGAATTCAATCTTAGATTCATCAAATATTTATTTCACAAACAAGAATAAAATCTAACATACTCTCTCCATAGGCAAACTAATCCCAAAAATAAATTAAATGAAGAAACCACCCACTCAATTCCACTCTAAGCTAATCCCATGTCTCAGTGAGAATCAGGAAATTGCAAGATAACAACCCCCTCGATGAGACATTATTACACACACAAACCAAACCCTATTGAATAATTAATTCATTTATATGATCATGACCTACTATATAGAGTTCATAAGTTGTTATCTTATTCTCAATATAGAGATAAACTCTACAAACTCTACATCAAAATAATTAACAAATCACAACTTATAGTTATGATAAATAATTTCACATTAAACACAAGTCATGTAGGAATTAATCACTCCAAGAAAAATATACTATTATTCAAAAAATAATAAACTTAGATTTCTATAATCCTTTAGTATATATATATATATATATATATATATATATATATATATATATATATATATATATATATATTATTTTATTCTTTAATTAATAAAATATTTTTAAAAAAAAAAAAAAAAAAAAAAAAAAGAGAAAGAGATATATATATATATATATATATACATATATATATACATGAAATACATATATAATTTTATTTTTTTTTTTTTTTTTTTTTTTTTTTTTTTTTTTTTTTTATTTTTTGTTCAAAGATTTTCATGGTTCATTGAGAATTTCTTAAATATTGAATTACAAATAAGTTTCACTTTTATTTGCTAATATAATATTAATTAATTCTGATTCATATTCATAAAAAATTTATACATAATGTTAATTTTTGTATCATCAAATAATTTAAATTTGAAATATTTTAACATTAAAATATTTAATAAATTAATTTTTTTTTTTTTTTTTTTTTTTTTTTTTTTTTTTTTTTTTTTTTTTTAATGAGAATTTTTTCTTTATATTCATAAAATATAAAAAGTTCTCTTTGCAATAGTGCTTTCGACATAGGACCTTTGATCAAGCACTATGATGGCAACATACAAAGCTAAGCACTATTTTCAAAACTAAATACTCTTATGATGCATCCAATACATAACGATAATAGTACAAAAAACAAAAAAGGAGGAATATGTCCCTCTAAACTTAGCAGTCACTCTATGACTAAGTGTCAATAACATTAAAGTCAGTCTTTGATAAAACTATCTCTGTATCAATTAGAACAACTTTAAGTAATGAGTAGGACCCTCATTACCATCCTCCCAATGGGTATAAGCAATGCTTCAAGGCAGATTTGTTAGAGCCATCTTTGATAATCTGTTTGCCTCTTGATTCTCTTCTCTGTATATATGAGCAAAGAATATATTCCTAAAAAGTGGAAGTGTATATATGATCCTTTCCTTCCATCTTTCGAGTGCTACATCCTGGAGAGATACCCTCTTATTTAGCCACTCGATAACTATCTTGGAGTCCCCTAGCACATGTAAGTTTGAAATTGACAATCTTACAACCAATGTTAGAGAGGCCCAAGCCCCCAAAATTTCATCCCTAGTGTTTGTCCCTTGTCTAAAATTGAATTTCCACAAAAGGAAATGTTATTGTTAATCTTAATCTTACCTCCAACCCCACTTTGTCCACCACACTATTGCGCTGCCCTATCAAACCATGCAATGGATTTATCTTCCAGAAGATGCACATGGACAGTTCGAGGGAGAGTGTATCTTTCCTTAATTCCATAAATGTTGATTGCACCAATAAATTTGTATACTACCTTCTGAATTGAGGGGGAACCTACCTCAAAGATAGTCAGATTCCTTTCATTCCAAATGTACCAGCATAGAAAGTTAGGCAACGTAGGTAAATTTGGATTCATCTTTGTCCAATTTTCATAGAATTCATTCACTGTTAGACCAAACCATCCACTCGAGAAATTTAGTGCATTTTTTACACTGTTCCATACTGAAATGGTGAATGGACAATCCACAAATAGATGCTTACATGTCTCCCTCCTGCCTTTTCATAGGAAACATATTCCTGGTCCCACCCATCCTCTTTCTTGGACATTTTTCTAGGTTAGTATCTTGTTTTCTGCTACCAACCATGTAAATAACCTAATTTTTAAAGGGCAGTCCCATTTCCATAGTTTTCTCCTCCAACCACCTGCTTTTTTAGTCCATATCTTTGTTGTGACTGCATTGTACACATTTTTAACCGTTAGTTGTCCAGTATTATCAGCCCCCCTCCATAGTAAGACATCCGAACGATCCTGTAGAAGTATGCTTGATCTTATCAATATTTTTTTGTACTTTCCCATTCTAAGGATAAGCCTCCCTTGAGCTCCAAGGTTATGCAGTCTAACCAGGTGGAGCAAAGAGTTCCCTATAATATATCACATCTCGCTTGGTAAAGTAGGTGAACGTTTTTTTGGTTCAGTCTATCACCTAACTCTTTTGTTGATAAAGAGTCCTTTCCCATACCCAATATGACATCTTTCCCAATAACAATAGCCTGACCTGTGCCTGGATTCCAAGAAATCTATTGTAAAACAAGAGGTAAATAATTGATTAAGTTTTTCCAAGTCTGAGATCCATAAGTCAAAACTGCAGAGGCCAATCTCAACCACATATGGACTGATTCATAAGGAAAGTATTTATCTTTTATCACCCAGTTACATATTCTAATTTTCATCAAAACTCTCCATAGTGTAATTGATGCCAGAGACATATAGAAAATGAATATATTTCTAAGCCCCCAGCCTCCATAAAGCTTTGGCTTCGAAACTGATTCCCAATTACAAAAATGGTAGCTTATGCTCTTCTCGTTGTCGAACCATAGAAAGGAGAAAACTAGATGTCTAATTTTATTTAGAACAGACAACGGTATGTGCGCTAAATCCAACCAATAAATGGGAAGACTTTCCAAAATGTCCTTTACAAGAACATACCTGCCTCCCAGAGATAACAACCTGTTACACCAATGATTAATTCTGTGGTCGAATTTTTCAATAATCCATCACGAGTCCTCAGCTTTGTGGCTATCTAGTTTTAGATAGTACCCTAGATATTTAAAACCCTCGAGGGATATTTGGAATCAAAACTAAATAAACAATTCAACTCGTCAAGAGTTTTCTATTGTACTCCAGTGTGGAGGAACGTCGTTGTTTGTACATTAATTCTCAGCCCCAATGCCTGACAAAACATATTGAGTATTTTACTAATCTCGATTCATTCAGCCAACTTTGCACTTGACATAATAATCACATTTTCCACAAAAAACATATGTAAAATCTTTATTAGTCTATAAACTTTGATCCCTATCAGCACCCCTTCGACTTGTCCTTTTTTTAACATAATTCTAAGGACTTCCATCACTAGTATAAAAAGGAAGGGCGACAAAGGACAACTCTGGCGAAGCCCTCGCTTTCTCTGAAATAAATTTGCCGCCTCCCCATTGATCATAATAGAATATAAAGTGGATGTTACACAACCCATCACCCAATTAGTTGTTGCCAGCCCAAAGCCACATTAAAGGAGGATAAGCCTCAGGAAGTCCTAATTAATGCAATCATATTCCTTCTTGAGATCCAACTTTGGTATTATAGCTTGGAGTTTTTTTGTCTTTATGCTATGCAAGCACTCCTATGCCATGCCAATAACATCTAAGATATGCCTTCCCTTGAGGAAGCCCGATTGTTCCTTTGATAGCGCTTGGGATAGTATAGGTCAAATTCTCTTTGCTATGATTTTTGCAATAATCGTGTAGCATAGATTGCAAAGAGAGATTGGGTGATAATTAGAGAACATATTGGGATGATTAACCTTGGGGATCAGTGCTATAAAAGTCGAGTTTATCTATTTTATAACTTCGCCTTTTAATCTAGACTCCTCCACAACATCGAGCAAATCCTGCTCGACCAACTCGAAATAATGAAGAAAAAATTATACAGTCTAGTCGTCTAGCCTAAGACTTTTATCCTTTTAGAAGTCTTTCAAAACCTCTAGGATTTCCTCCTTTGTGCAAGGCTTTTCTAGAGATAAATTTTTGTCCTGGGAAAAGCCTTATAACAACAACCTGGTCACCAATAATATTTGTTCTCATGTCATGATAGAAAGATTTAAAATGATTGATAGCAACATTCTTTATGTCCTCTTTTTCTAAATGGATCCTTCCGACTTCATCCTCAATCTCCCAAATGTGTTTTTTATTCCTTCAGTAAACACAATCTAAATAATCATAATATGTAATTATAATAAGATATAAATTAAAACTTAAAACAATAACATTAGTAATATAAAATTCTTTATAATTATTAGTATATATAGAATTTATATAAATCCAAAATTTAAAATTTAAAACACATATTTAAAATATACTTTAAATTTCATGGTATTACGTTTTCCCTAGTTTGTTTCCTCACTTTCATCCTTACTTATTAAGAAAACATATTATAATATTCTTAATATCTATCTTCATCCTTTTATATGGTATATGAAAATTGTATGAAGATTAAAAAAAAATATTATAGAAAACATAAAATATATTATTGCTATTTATTTCATATATAAATATAAATATAATTTTATTAAATGTAAATTTTAATTTTTTATATATAAATATAATTATTTTTTTTATTATTAATAAAATGTTAAGATATTTATCAAAATTTTATATTTTATATTTGTTATAATTTTTTCACTTAAATATTAAATTAAAAAATTAATATTACTTTTTTAAATACAGTTTGAATGGGTTTAATGGTTAAAAACATGTGTTTCCTCTCAAGAAATCACAAATTCAAATCCAAGAAAAAGTAAGATATGTATATCTCCCTAAACTTTACCAATCAAAAAAAAAAATTATTATTATTATTATTATAAACCTTCCATAATTATCATTTCCATACTTAAATATCACGTTACAAATCATTTCAATGTGATTTCTTTTTTTTAAATAAAAAGGGATGTGATTGTCCCACAAAAACCATCTCAAACACAACACCTTTGGGGGTGTGGTTGTCCCACAAATTTCTCTTCGTGTAAACCATCTTAATCACAACACATTTTGAGACCACCTTTTCTTTTTTTTAAAGTATTTATTAAAAAACAAACCAGAAAATATATCACCCATCATTAACCACAAAATAGAACCTTTTTTTTTTTTAAACGTATTTATTAAAAAACAAAAAAACCACAAAATATATAACTCATCATTAACCCAAAAAAAAGGCAAATGTAAATTATAATGTATATCATCGAAGAATCTTATGGAGTCTTTGTAAAAGAAAAGATTATAATGATCTAGCCATATACTATATCAAATGTCAAATATGCCATTCTATTTGAAAGGCGACATATTTTAGAATTTAAGATTCAATTGTTTTTTCTTCTCAATAATAAATTATTATTATAAGTAAAATAATAATTTCAAATCTTATAATTAATTATTGTTTATTGAAAGATGATATATTTTATAGTTTAAGATTCAATTGTTTTTTATTTTTTTATCAATAATAAATCATTATTGTAAGCAAAATAATAATTTCAAATATTGTAATTATTTTAAAAAAATATATGTGGTACTCTAATTGGTGAGGTTTATGGAAGGCTTGGTTATTATTTCTTCCATTTAAATGATATGTAATTTCTTTTATTTGGGTTTCCACTTAAAACTCTTGTGTATTGTGTATTTGTGGTTATATGTTGAAGATATTTTGAATACAATCATAAGTGATGAATTGTTAATATTATAAGTGATGAATTGTTGATAACTTAATGTTTACATGTTATGGTTGAAAATGGTAAAAAATGCTCAATACTAATTCATCCCCCCTCTCAATATTGGTGAGTACTCCAACACGTCAATTGATTTTGTAATTAGAAAACTTTAAGATGCATAGGTAAGTTAAATGTCTCGATGTTCTCTTCATTAACTAGTCCAATGTATGAGATTTATTAACATGGTTAAGGTGCTTCTTCCATTGTAACCCTTCTCAAGCAATACCCTAGGTGACATTTGGATTTTGTGTTGCAAAGATAGTTTGTTCTATGGTTTTAGATCACCTATGAATAAAAAAGGATAACTCTATGGTACTTTTTATCACACAAATTTTCACTTGGGAAAATCCAACCACAAGAGTCATTAATGCGAGACAACTTGGAGTAAGAGTCACTTTCACCTTAGCAAATAATCCCCTCATTCTAGTGATGGATTAATCCAACACAACGAGTCTTCCCTAATGACCTCAAGTGAAAGGAGGGAAATGAGCAAATGATTTGGAAATATCCCTATTTTTTTCAATTGAATAAGGTGGCTAGGGATTGAAAAAAGAAGGCTTTGGAGAGGAAACAAGGTAAGTTGGGATGTTGCCTACAAAAACAATGTTAGCAAAAAAATCTGAGGATGAAATATCATGAAATAAGCCCCAAAATCACTATCAACTCAACAAGTAAGGATTGTTGTCATAAAATTGCAACAAACTAAAGGTTATAACAACAATGAATAGAATGAAACCGCTGTAATATTTCACCGTCAAAATTAGGAAGTAATGATAATAGATGAAAGTCCTTAACAAGTAGATAATTATCCAATACTTAGGTTGTTTTGATGGTTAAAAGGGTTGGAAAAATAATTTTATCAGTAGTATATAGAAACCCTAAATGTTGTATCAAAATTTTACTATTGTGGCAAGAAATCATGGTCAAAATCAGGAAATGAATATGCCAAGTTGTAGCCCTTAACTTATAAATCAATATCTAGTCATTAGACAACAAATTCCACGGTGAATTAGAAATTAAATTGAGAGTTATCAACAAACTTTATGCATCCCTAATGGATTTAAATTTACTTTTATAACATCATCAAGCAAATTAAGAAAATTTCACAATGTTTTTGCATCAATACCTTGCTTAGGACATGAACAATGCAATAAAAAAAGAGAACAATTTCAATAGAGAATTTTTCATGTTTATCAATGCAACGAGTGCCTTATCTTCAAAGGGTAAATGAATTCAAGGTATAGAGAACATTCAAGAGGGGAAAAGTTTAGGGAGAAATCTAGACAACAAGCTCTAGAGGAGTCTCAACAATATCTAGATTTATGTTGTCCTAGAACATCTAGCAAGGGAGTCCAAAACAATCCTCGTAGGTATTCTATGCTTTCAAAATAACCTTTTGAAAGATCAGAAGGGAAGGGGGGATGATTCCTTAAGGGATTATAAACAATCCTTAGGGGATTCATCCTGCAAGGTTGGAAAGCTAAAGGAGTCTTAAATATCTTCAACCAATATCCTTGCAAATAATCAAAGGGAAATTAGGGTTTAGGGTTTTAATCAAAACCTTGATCAATAGCATGCAAACTATCCAAGAAAAAGAGATAGTATCCACTTAAAACCAATATGTCTTGCATAGAAACCCTAGAAAACACCTTCCATCCATAAGAAATTCTTCCTAAAACCAAAATATCCACCCAAGAGACGCATCATACCTCTTCTCCAAATTTGCACAAGAAGACAAGAAAGTGGAGTGAAAATATCGAAGAGAGGAGAGACAAATGATAAGTGATAAAATGCGTTATGACCTAAAATGAAAAATGATTTTCCTCTTGATATAGGAAACCCAAATCAATTTTCTCACTAATTCCTCAAAATAAGGGTATAAAATTAAGTTTACAGTGGATAGGTTTAGGATGACCCCCACAATGACTAAAAACATCTAAAATAACATCAATAAAGCCTCCAACATTCCTTCAAGAGGATGACATAGGATGCGAGATCCTACAAAGACTAGGTTTTCCTCATCTCCATGGTGCCAAGTAATCCCCATCATCAAACACTCAATGAAATAGAGTGGGGTAATGTACTTCCCTCATGCCACGACATCACCAAGTGCACCCCCATGTTGTTGATACTGGGGGGGGTGAATCAGTATCAAGTACAGTTTAAAAACCTTTTTCAACTTATACTTAAACCATTCAATTATATCCAATGAGCAATGAACAATACTATAAGAGTTACACAAATACACCACAATACACCATGCACAATATATGAGAAATAATCAATAGTTTTTGTTCAAGGGAAGTA
>SNQJ01S0143070.1:24539-39786 GCA_010110895.2 Picea sitchensis
AAACTTTACATTAAATTATCACCATCAACCAACCATCACATAGAACCTGATAATGCTTCCTGAGACTTCTTCAACTTTTGCAATTATTCACTTCTTGGAATACTCTGATCCTGTAGATAATATTACTCAATGTATTCTATGAAACTCCTTCAAGTTTCACTCCTTGAATCCTTCCAAAAAAGGAGTTATAGAGAAAATGGTAGACCTTATTCAATTTTGGTTTATTCGGGAGAGCGAACTTGTACAACATGCTCTGCGCTCAATTTTTAACACAATATTATGAAATTTTTACACAGAAAACTACAGCCCACACTATTTCCAATTAAATTGGTCTCACTCCATTTGGATTCTCTATGAATAATTTATGACTATTTTATCTGGAACACCTTCTTATCACTAGCTTCAGGACTAATCAAAAAACCTATATTCCACAAAGTGTATCTCCAAACTTATAGCGAAAAAAGAGATGAAATTTTTACCAAAGGTACATAGATATGTCTTCTCAATACCATAACAATTGCACCATCTGAATTGTTCTATAAAACAGGTTGTAGTGAAAATGGTAAGATGACCTGTAAATAACATACCTTAGAACACATCACCAAAAGACTTCATCCTTCCTTGAAATCCAGCCTTCTATACTTCAGATTTCCTCTGAAATTGGACTTATATATCCTTGTTCATTAAAAAACTTGTGTGTGTTGAAAAAATAATGTTTAATGAGATGTATTTATACCCTTTATGTCACTTACTTTTAACATTAGGGTTGACCTGACACTTTCTTATTTTCTAATTCTTTTCTTTAATTATCTTCAGGGTCGGCCTGTACTTCCTTCTTCAATTCACTTTGTCATATTCAAAAATTCATTTCTTCTCAACCATGAGGATCCACATGACGTTCCTCCTACCATCGGAAAAAACATGATGTATACTATACATCCATGGGTGTTGTATCTGCATGTGCACTATCCTTCATTTCCAAATACCTTCATCAATCTTGCGGTCCAAAACCAATGACTAGGGTTGACATCAATGATAACAACCAATATTCCAACAATATCCCATTTTGTCATTGATGGAAACACTTATGCTCCCCATGTCATCATGATCCCAATTTCTCTCCCCCTTTGATGCTAATGGAAAAGGGTGGGGTTTCTCCCTCTGAGTTAAATGGCATAAGGTGACCTTCTTCTTTTGGGTTGCTCCCCCTGAACATGTGGCACTCAATAATACTCCATCCTTATTTTTGGTCTTTGAGACTTTTTCTTCCTTTGAATTGTTTTGTGTGGCTTCTGTCTTCTCTCTCTTCATCATGTCTAGGATGTATATGTTGTCCGGTCTTCTTTTTTCAGTTGCAACCAATCTTTCTGAATTGTTTTCTCTGATTTTACATTTTCCGGAGTGAAACATAAGAGTGTATCCTTGGTCACATGTTTTTCTGACACTAAGGAGATTATGCTTCAGATATTCAACCAATAGGACTTTTCCTACTTTCACATTTTCACTTCCAATCTTTACAGTTCCTTTTCCAAGTATTTTTGGAGATGAGTCATCTCCAAATGAAACATTTCCACCCTTTTTCTTCAAAATGACAATTTATTTTTGATCTCCGGTCATATGAGATGAGAACCTACTGTATATGAACCATTCAACTTCCTCTTTCCATTCTTTAGCGACCAATTCTATTCAACAATTTTCATTGTGTAGAATTTATTTCCTTTTCCATGTTGTAGTTGGTATAGGAACATTTGGCATACAATTATCTTCCTTCATCTCTCTGCAATCTTATGCTTTGTGACCAATATTATTTCATTTGTAACATACAATATTTTGATCCATTAATGGGGCAAATGGATTATAATTTATGTTGACAGGTCTATGAACATTTCCATATCTATTATTTTCACCATTCATGTAGCTTGTGTAGTTATTCCTTTCATTGATTCTACAATTGTTTGCCTTGTGTCCAAAATTTCCACAAGGATAACAATGTCCAAGAAAGAAATTTTTATACCTCAAAGTAAGTGATGTTCTTTGTGGTGTAGTCCATCTAGGTTCACGATTTATTCTTCTGTAGTTTCCTTCATAATGATTTCTTTCATAACTGATGGGAGATGATCTTCTTGATATATCATTCCTTATGAATTCTAGTCTTATATCTTGTTGTTCAACTTGCTTTGGAGTGTTGGTTTCATCCTTTTCATATTCCTTCTCTTGTTTTCTTGTCTTCAAACTGTCATTGTATCCTAATCCTTTCTTGTCGTTTGGAGATCTTTGACTACTAAGGAACTCATCTAATTTTTCAGTTCGTTTTTCAAACTTCTTCAACTTTTCTATTGTCAATAGTAGCTCCCCTTTTGTGTGATCCAATTCTTCTTTCAATTTATCATAATATTCCAATTGTTCCTTCAAGATACCAATGGTCTTTTCAAGCCTGTAATTCTCTTCTTCACAACTATTCAATTCACCTTTTCGTATTATGTTTGTGTTTCTAATCTTGTTATTTTCATTTTCAACATGCTTCAACTTTTCAAGATTCACATCTTCTTCTTCACTCTCTATGTTGTCTTTGTATCCATAAAAATAAATCAAGGTTGGTTTATTCATCTGAATCTTCTTCAGAAATGATTTTTTCTTCTTTAGAACTCGTGTGATCATCATCCTGGCTTTCTTGTGTTATGAAGAGGACTTATCCCCCATCATTATCTTCTTCATCACTCTCATTTGAGGAGATGTTATCATCCTTGGAATAGAATCTCTTTTTATTGTTGAGACTTATCTTTTATAGTAGAAATTTTCAACAATATGTCCTATTCTACCACAGTTAAAGCATTTGAGATGAGACTTACCTTTGTATCTTCCAGTTCCCTTCTGGAACCTTCTTACAATTTTTTTTATTTCTTCATCAAGGTCGTTAACGTTGTATTTTTTATTCTTTATGGATTTAAAGGTTGCTTCATTGTTTAGTTGGTCACTTTATGTACCTATTCTCATTTCATATTCTATAAGAGACCCATGTAATTCATCCATTGTCATTTTGGCTAAGTCCCTAGTTTATTCAATGGTGGAGACCTTAACATCATACTTCAAGAGAAGTGATCTCAACACTTTTTGTATAACCAAGGATTCATTGAGATCTTCACCTAATCCTCTCATAGCATTAAGAACTTCATCAACTCTAATAAAATAGGTTGCAATATCTTCCTTTTCATCCATCTTCAAATTTTCAAATTCTTCTCTATGTCATTGAATCTTGACCTGCTTAACTTTTGGATCACCTTCATAGATACTCTTGATTTTTTCCCATACCTCTTTAGCAGTGTTGCAACCCATCACTTTTCTAGTAATGGTTGGTGCCAATGCTCCTAGAATAAGTTGTATATCTTTTGAATTGCAACTCATAAGCTTCTTCTCATTTGGATCGGTTGGAGCATTATTTGGGATTACATAGCCATTTACAACTGAGTACCAAATGTCTACTCCCAAATATCTTAGGTAAGTTTTCACTCTATCACTCTAGTATGCATAATTTCTTCCATCAAATCGTTGAATCCCATTTGAAATGTGTTCATGGTCATCCATCTCTGCTCAGGAGTTTACTTCTAGTGGTTAAACTGTTCTAAACGCAACCTGCTCTGATTCCAATTGTTGATACCGAGAGGGGCGTGAATCAGTATCATGTACAATTTAAAAAAAAAAATCAACTTATACTTAAACCATTCAATTACATCCAATGAGCAATGAAAAATAGTATAAGAGTTACACCAATACACCACAATACACCATGCACAATATATGAGAAATAATCAATAGTTATTGTTCAAGGGAAGTAATGACTTCCAAAGGTATCTACAACTTCCAAATATAAAGGGAGGGATAAAATTTCAAAAGGAAGATAAAATCCTCCAATATCAAGAGAGGGTTGACCTCTCCATCCTTTCCCCTTCCGTCCACCTAAGAATATATGAGAGATAATAAAACTTTACATTAAATTATCACCATCAACCAACCATCACATAGAAATTGATAATCCTTCATGAGACTTATTCAACTTCTGCAATTTTTCACTTATTGGAATACTCTGATCCTGTAGAAAATATTACTCAATGTATTCTCTGAAACTCCTCCAAGTTTACCTCCTTGAATCCTCCTAGAAAAGGAGTTGTACAGAAAATGGTAGACCTTATTCAATTCTGGTTTATTCAGGATAGTGAACTTGTACAACATGCCATGCGCTCATTTTTAACATCATATTCTGAAATTGTTACACATGAAACTAAAAACTGTACTATTTCCAATGCAATTGGTCTCACTTCATTTGGATTATCTATGAAGACGTTATGATTTCTTTATCTGGAACACCTGTTTATGACTAGTGTGAGGACTAGTCAAAATCCCTATATTCCACAGAGTGTATCTCCAAAATTATAGCGAAGAAAGAGATGAAATTTTTACCACACATACCTAGATATGTCTTCACAATACCATACCAATTTCACCATCTGAATTGTTATAGAAAAACATTTATAGATAAAATGGTAATATGACCTATAAATAACATACCTTAGAACATATCACCAAAACACTTCATCCTCCCTTGAAATCCAACCTTCTTTACTTCAGATTTCCTATGAAATTGGACTTATATCTCCTTGTTCATTAAAAAACTTGTGTGTGTTGAAAAATGAATGTTTAATGAGATGTATTTATACCCTTTATGTCACTTCCTTTTAACATTAGGGCTGATATGACACTTTCTTATTTTGTAATTCTTTTATTTAATTATCTTTAGGGACGACCTACACTTCCTTATTCAATTCACTTTGTCATCTTCAAAAATTCATTTCTCCTCGACCATGAGGATCCACGTGACGTGCGACCTACCACAGAAAACAATTTGATGTACACTATCCATCCATGGGTGTTGTATCTGCATGTGCATTGTCCTTCATGTCCAAATACCTTCATCAATATTGCGGTCCAAAACCAATGACTAGGGTTGACATCAATGACAACAACCAATATTCCAACAACCCATTCTCCCCAGTGTTATAACCCTAAATTGCACCACACTTGCTTACCTGGCATCAGGCCAACTCATATCCCTTCTTTGCCAAAAACACTGTTGAACAACTCGTTGAAAATCCTCTTGTGTAAAGTCCCACATGCCCTAAACCATTACTGCACGCGTGTACATGCTGGCTGACCCAAAACAGTCTGTGTGGACCGATAAAGGCATGAAAAAAGGAAAGTTTAGTTTTTTGTTCCATCGACAACTTTCCTTTTTTCATGCCTTTGTCCGTCCACGCACGCTGTTTTGGGTCAACCAACGTGTACATGCATGCAGTAATGGTTTAGGGCGCGTGGGCCTTTACACAAGAGGATTTTCAGCGAGTTGTTGAGCAGTGTTTTTGGCAAAGAAAAGATATGAGTTGGCCTGATGCCAGGTAGGCATGTGTGGTGCAATTTAGAGTTATAACACCCAGGAGTGATGACACTTACTAGGATACTAGGATATCCACCAAGTTGAAATGAGGCAAAATATATAACTTCCAAGCGAACATTAGATAATGAAAAAGAATCCTTTGAAACTCATTCAAATGCCTCAAATATTAAAATGACACTCACCATGAAACTTGACTAGTTACCATATGAATCAAGACCTACTTCATTCATGTGAACCATATTGATGTTGTGGATGTTTCTCTGTTGTGGAAAATGATGGTGAAATGTTTTGAACAGGGCTATGTTGGTCATTCAATTCTCGACACTCCATGTATTCTACTTGTAGGCCTTGAGACTTGATCCCCTTAGTCACCCCTAGATGTGGGGAAGTAACATATTGCTCCTACATGGGGACATGTGCTCATCGTAGACTGCATGAGAACCTCAAAATATTTGGTACTACATGTTCCTACACACATATATAACAACAACTATGTCAATGCATACAAGGTGGTGTAACCCACCTCTTTGTTCAGATAACAAAAATCCATACAATTGAAGAAAGAAGTTAGAAAAAAAAAATCAACCTTTTTCGAAAATCAATATGAATATTAAAATGCATGCATGCATAGAGATCAAAGCATGATGCATGTAAATCAATATGATAATGAAAACATATGCATGCATGCAAAACAAGGTGCAACTACACTAGCATGAAATGAAAGGAAAGTAAGTACAAATGCAATGCAGAATGAAAATGACCTACCTACTTACCTGAGGCTCGAGCCGTATAGAAGTCAGGTCCCGTCGACGTAGGGTTGGAGGAGAGGCCCATCAATCAGAAATGTCATCTTACTCCCATTGATCATGGCTAGATAGTATGATTTTTCTCATGACTTCTTCTTGACCATGTAAGGACCGAACCATGACACTTCACACTTATTTCTATAATCAAGATATTATTTCCTTTTATCCCACATAAGTGAAAGGATTACCTCATCAAAATCCACATATGTATGTCTTGAATACATGGTTGGAGAGGGCGGTGGGAATTGGTGGAAACTTTGATATTGTCAAAATCATCATCACTTCCAAAATCTGGGCTATAAAGTTCATGCACATGTGTCTTCATAAATGGTTGACTATATAAATCATTGGAAGTGCCATCTATCATTGGGATGTGTGCATGTGTAAGGTCCATAATAATATAGGACCATGTTTTGCTTGGCATCAACAACCTCCATTTTCTTGTAATTTGTTTTTGAAAATCCCCCTCTTCAATAAAATGGGACCCCTCTTGTCTTTTATGAGAGTCTCTTGAAATGGAATTTTTTCTCAAGGCTGATCTTTCATTACTTCTCTCCGAGTAGAACACTTTAATTTCCTTATTTTGGTTTGGTTTTCATCTTTCCTCTTGATACTTAGGAAAATATTGAAAAGAAATTTCCAGTCACAGAAAAATTTCATTTTAACTCCTCTGATATGCACCAGAGGAGTTCCCTTTATATGCCCCGTTCTTCACCAGATAACTTCCACCAAAGTTCTTCAGAAAAACTATTTGACAATTGGAAAATTTCTTGTGAACTTCCCTAATTCAACCAGTGGAGTTATTCGAAATTGTTTCGACGACTAATGCCACTCATCAGACGAGTTAACATTAACAACTTCAATATACATTGGAAGAATTCTCAACATCTATTCTTGTTTCCCAGGGCATTTCCCATTAAACTCTCTGGTGCATACTAGACATTTTCTCACCATTTCCTATGGTGCATACCAAGGGCCTTCCCATTAATGCCTCCAGTTCACACCATAGGCATTCCCAACATCGATTTTGATTTGAATGTTGAAACCAATATCGATCACATTAGTGTTTATCATCATTATAAAATGGCTTCTACCACAAACTAATTTCCCATTGTTCTTTTGGATGCGAGAAATTTAACAAGTGGAGTATCGAGCGACCGAGAATCCTCCAACACTTGACTCGCGAAGGAGCTCAACCAGCCAATGCTTCACCCTTTCTACCATCCACATGGAATCTCTGTCCATGTAGGTGCTTAACAATTCTCTACATTATTTATGAATTTTTTTAAAGTTAGTGTTAGGGTGTTTTCCTCCCTCGACCCTTTCTATCAGCATCAAAGACCCCGTTATCTCCTCGCCGCATATCCTCCACTACACTACCCCTTCTCGTAAATATATTTCCATATGATTTCAGACTATTGAATATCCCATGACTGATGACTAAAACCTCTTGGTTCCCACCTAACTTTCGCCCTAAGTCTGTGGCCTTGAAATGATATGAGAACATGGTTTCCCTTGCTCTTAGCCTCCATCTATACTAGGTGACCCTAGCTAGTATTCTCCCTCCCGGTTAGCACATACATTAAATTATCCCCACCTTGCAACCACACTCGACTCAACACTTTCCAACACATGTAAGGTTTACTTTATCCATAGCTCGACCTTCATGCTTTTCGAATAAGATTCTCCCTCACATATTTTATTGAAAAACAATTATGATCCACTGGGTTCATGGGATCCATCACCTCGACTACACCTCCACCAGACCCTAACTATTTACTCTCATCTATTTTTTACCAATCTGCATGGGCTCCCCATACTCAAGCCCCAAATTTGACCGAAAATTTGTCTTTCTGACTTGGTCAATTTTTTCTCGGAGAACTTTACAAATTAGGATCCAGTGTTCTCAACAACACTAAATGGGATCGTTGAGGATATTTATTGGAGAACACTATGTGATTTCCTCTGGTACATGCATAGGACTTGATGATAACTCTTCCAGTGTGTACTGGAGGAGTTAACACAATCAATGCTAGTCTCTCCAAAAATATTAACAAGTTTTCCATTGGCCCATCAAGAGAACTTAACATAATATTCGCCAGACAACTTCACATAATCGTTGCTCCATTATACAATTTCATGGTTTTTCACCAACCCCGTGTATGACGACAAGGTGCTTGCGATAATCAAAAGGATAGGGGGTTGGTACTTGATGGAGCATGGCATGTACATCAAAATATACAGAGCCACTAAAGCCCCACATTTGCTTCCTTGATTTGTCCCAGATAAGTTGGTACTCGAAGAAGTGGCTTATCAAACAATGATCAATGGATTCAGGGAAATTATCTACTGATATAATAAGGAAATTTGGCCCTCACTCCCATTTTGGATAAGCTCATACTCATTAGCAACCACCAAGTAGGCCCGAGACGAAGTGGATGCGTTACTTTTGTATCACTTCAAATAAGAGAGATTGAGAAGGCACAACCAGAATAAATTCATCAAAGAACACCTCAAGAAGATTTGCATCCCATGGGAATACATTTTAGCCACATGGGAAGAAGAGGAAGTCTGTTGCGTGGCTAGGGAATATGATGAGGTCATCATCAGAAGACAATGGAATCCCCTATGGAGAATCACAGATGAAGAAAGAGATCATGAGGAATCCAGGAAGAACTCCAGAGAAGTGGAAGCAAGTAAATAATATACTGCAACTACATCCCCTCAATCCATATCATCAGAAGAATAAGAAGTACCAACGACATAAAAAAATAGGAGAAAGAAAGAAAAGATCCATAAGAAGAAAGAGGATGTTGTAGAAAAGAAAAGGAAAATCGGGGAGGTTAAAGATAAGGAAAAGGTTGATGCAGCAACAAAAGAAAAAACTAAAGAAGAAGAAGAGGCAAAGGTGACTACCAAGAAAAAAGTCGAACAAAAGGAAGTAGTTGAAAGAGTAACAACAAAAGTAGGAACAACAACAAAAGAAACACCGAAAGAAGCAAATGAGGCTATAGAAAAGGAAGATAAGGAGGAACAATGCAAGAAAGATGAATAAGCTCTAAACAATGATGCATCTTCTATGAACAATTATATCCTAGAGATATCAACATGAGCTACCATTAGTCACACCCAATTTGGCATATTATATATGGGGCTTCGCACCCCATTCAAGACAAGAAAGGTGCCCATTTGAGGAAGTTCAAATATGATAAGGATAGAGGCAGGATTATACAAGAGAAAATAAGAAAAGTTCCAGTCAGGGGAGGAAATCCAATATTAGTCTTGACATAGACCCCGGTCACAGAGAATGTTAGTGAAGATCCAATATCAATAGCTTCCAATAGCACTACTTTCACTAAAACAACAAAAAATAATGTCAATAACTTATACTTCCAAAATATAGAGAAGGATGATAGAATCAGAGAGATGGAAGATCAGTTAAAGTAGGTAAGTATAGATGAGGATATCATGAAAGAGTTCAAGGCTAGTGTAGAGAAATTTAGGGTAGCACTAGAGGAATCCATCGTAGAAATGTAGGCACACCTACACCTTTTTCAATAGACGAGAATTACCACAATCATGGAACAACATAGTCAAGTGCAGGATACGAACACCTTCTTCATCACTATCTAGGAAGGTATAAGCAATATTGATAGATGCATTACAAAGAATCTGGATGCGTCAATCGAGCTACCTTGCACTCCAAGTATAGAAAGAAAAGTTGACTAGAGTTCTATTTAATGTTGTCAATGCGCTGGAAAGAGAGAAGATAAGGAGACAACCAACTCACTAGAAGTATGTTCACAACTGAAAAAGTAAACACAACTTTTTATGCGAACATGTAATCTCCCTCCACTGGAATAGCTCGAGAATACTCTCACAATGGAACAACTTATTGAGAAAGTACAACATAGAACAAGTCATAGGTGATGAATAACTGAATCATCCACAAAGGTGACAATCGACTTGATCAAGAAACATCTCATACATCCTATCAAATTCCATACCATGATCAAGGCCTTCATGGATATCTTGACAAAAGATATGCAGACCCTTGATGATAACATAACCATGCAAAAGGTAGCACTTGAATAATTTTCCTATCACAGGGTTGTATCACTTTATGATTAGTTAGAGAGTTAGAAAACCTACATCAAGGATAAGAACACATAGAGAAGAAAAAATAGAAAATTCATATTTGTTGTTAACTATATTCTATTTTGTCTTTTTCCAACCACTTTCATCTTTGTATTTTACCTCACACATGTCAATAGTTAACGAGGGGAAGATGAACAATTTCATAACTGCTTCTTGAGGAATGAAAGAAGTCAGTTTTGGGAGTTATTAATAATTGTATAAATAAATGAAGAATCACATTTTGAAGGGGCTCTTCAAGAATTGTAAAAACTCAAGGAACTACTTTCAGAGAGAATATTGTGTTAGCTAATATTGAGAATCCCTTAGGGCCAGTTTTGATTGAGAGAAAACTTGTTTGTAAATGGTGGCTAGTTGTCAACTATTTTTCAGTAGATTGTTTACTGTTTGCAATGTGATATAAGGATTTACTATTTCCCATAGAATATTCATAAAGAAATTGTTTTTTTTCTAAAATTTGTGTTATTATTTCTCATGTTTATGTCCTAAGCATATGAGTTGTTTATGTATGCAGTAATATGACTTATACAATTTTGGTTATACATTTTTATACATGTGTTATATAGTTTTTCATCTTCATAACAACTATCTCATCGAGGTATTTTGCAAATTTTAGTTTCATTTCATCTCATTCGGTTACAATAATTTTCTCCTTGATAAGATCAGATAGGTTAGAGTAGATTAGATTTATTTTATTCTTTTATATAGTCTTCATCTACATATTCATTTGCATAACCATCCAACCTCATACCCAATAATGTCAGTTGGGCCAAAATCTAGATGGGTTTCCTAAACCAAATAATGAATAGTCTAATCAGGACTATGTACCATGGAGTACCCCTTATTGTTGCAGAGCATTTATGCCCCATCATTAGAATTGGCACTAGAAGGAGGGCCAATTTGTATGGCTTACATAAACTCACTACAATCCCATGGATAGTCCTATGAAAATAGTGTTGGAAATGTTTAACAGGTAGCATATGCTTGTCATTGTTTGATTGAGAGAAAACTTGTTTGTAAATGGTGGCTAGTTGACAACTACTTTTCAATAGATTTTTTACTATTTACAATGTGTTGTAAGGATTTACTATTTCCCATAGAATATTCATAAAGAAATTGTTTTTTTTCTAAAAATTTTGTGTTATTATTTCATGTTTATGTCCCAAGTATATGAGTTGTTTATGTATGCAGTAATATGACTTATACAATTTTGGTTATACATTTTTATACATGTGTTATATAGTTTTTCATCTTCATAACAACTATCTCATCGAGGTATTTTGCAAATTTTAGTTTCATTTCATCTCATTCGGTTACAATAATTTTCTCCTTGATAAGATCAGATAGGTTAGAGTAGATTAGATTTATTTTATTCTTTATATATCTTCATCTACATATTCATTTGCATAACCATCCAACCTCATACCCAATAATGTCAGTTGGGCCAAAATCTAGATGGGTCTACTAAAACCAAAATACCGAATAATCTAATCATGACTATGTACCATGGAGTACCCCTTATTGTTGCAGAGCATTTATGCCCCATCATTAGAATTGGCACTAGAAGGAGGGCCAATTTTTATGGCTTACATAAACTCACTACAATCCCATGGATAGTCCTATGAAAATAGTGTTGGAAATGTTTAATGTAAAGTATGCTTGTCATTGATGGCAAGTACAACAATGAATATGGTATGGTGCAGAAGAATGTACAAAGGATTGTTGGCATGTTTTACAGCAAAGATAGACTTGTCATTGATGGCAAGTATAGAAGTGGAGATGGTAGGATAAGAAAGAAAAAAATCCTCACTGGGATTCAGACATGAAAGCTCGTGAGGAAAAATATTGAAGAAAACGCTACAACAAAGGTGTAAAGCTCAAAGTACGAGAATTTGCGTATAGTAGTTTTATCGAGATCCATTAACCATGATCTCATTCAAATTTCCCAAAGAACGAGGGTCATTTAATCAGATAGGAGTTGCATGAGGTTTACCATCGGAAAATCCAAGGTGAAAATCCCGACATAATCAGGACCGGCTATTTGGAAGGACGCCAAGTGGTACCGATCGGGTTTCACCGAGAAGTCTCGGATAGAGGACAGACTCACGCCGATCCGAAAAGCGCAGGACCGGACCACCGTTGGATCAATGAGAACCCGCAAGCATTAAAAGGAGTGAAGGTTTGGCTACAGTCATAAGGATAATGGTCATATGGACTGAGCGAAGGTCATCGGAGTTTCGGTGGATCGCGAGTTTGATATGTCAAAGTTCCTTGACAATGAAAACCCCAAATCAATGATATGATCTCAACCGATTAAATCAAGAATTAGATCTGGTCCGGTTGATTTCATCGGAGAATCGGGGAACGCGATTTCAATATGCAAAGAACACTTATCAACGAAAACCCCGAAATCGCGATATGCGACATTCCGAAGCTAATCACGTTCGCTGATAACAAGTGATTTAGATCATCGATCCAACACATCGCCAACAAGTAATTACCGCCAGATAGGACACGCGGCACATCCGTAATGACAAAAGCTCGCGCATATTCAAACACTTCAGCTTATGTAAGTCACGAATCGAGTGACACGTGGCGTAGATCTAACACGCGGCAAACCACATGTGACGCCGCCAGAGTACTACGACACCCGCCACTTTTGAAATACCAAAATCACTTGGACATCAAGAACTCGAACGCGATATGCGATTTCGCTGATTTAATTCGCGTTCTCAGAATTTAGAAGTGATCCGACCATTGATTATATACGGAGTATCGATCAGACTTTGAACGACAAAGTCACTTCTGATCGTAAACCCCGATTGATATGCATTTCGCATTTAATCGCAATCGTGGAATTTAGAAGTAACTGACCAGCGATTATCTATACATGGGGCATCGACGATCTGGAATTTGAAATGACAAAGTCAATTGAAATCAAAAGTCTCGAAATATCGAAGGGATCGACCACCATCCGAAAGGTGTCGAAGATCAAGGCTCCGTCGGCATTTTGTTCATCGAAATCGGGGATCTCGCTGACAAGAGTTTTGTACAATTCAATCGCGGATCCACAAAAACCTGGCGAGTGGGGGCCGATGTCAACATAGAAGCTGGCGAGGACGGTATGTAGTGGAGGCCACCGTCGAGATAAGGATGTGGTCATGGTAACGTCATATTGACTAGGTCACCAGAGGGTTGAAGCACATCGTGTATCGGAATATCGCGACTCCCGTGTACATAAACTTCATGTCATCGAAGTGCCGAAATCACGATATAAACTCGATTGATCCGAACTGATCAAGAAAATGATCGGAGTGGCTACCGAGGCACCACACGTTGAGTTTGACCGTTAATAGAGAGAAGACAAAGCAGTCTCAAAGTGCCAGAGAGGTCGAGGAATCTCAACATAACACCAAGTGATGTCAACGTGGGAAAACCGCCATAGAAGCCGAAGAGTTACCATGAGTATCAAAGTGCAGCACTCCAGGTGGAGTTTTCAATGGGAACGGTGTGAGTATGAGAGTGTGGCACACATTGCACGCACGAGGTGCACAGAAACTATAAGCACAGAGTGCAGAGAAGAGATGAGGTTGTTGCTGCTTACTGTCATAGAACTGTTGTGGTCACGTAGAAGGATTGAAGTGTGTGAGCAAGGAGGCAGAGCATATGAGTAGAAATACACAGCAGAGGAAGGTTTCATTAAAGGGACATGCTGATGCAGAGAGCATAAAATGGAGAAACGTAGCGCAAGGAGGGTTACACCACGCATGGCTGTGGTAGAGCAATGCAATAGAACAACGACAAGACTCGTAAGCCATCAACTTTATTGCTACCAGAATGAGTTTAAGTTAGGAAGATTAACATTATAGGAGGTTGGGAGGTGCCCGGGAGGACGGTTGTCCCTAAGCTCAAGTGGGTGCTTGAACACAGGGAGTTAGAAGCCCATCCGGTTGCGTACCAAAGAAACCGTGGCGGCAGGGAGCAAGGGAGAACCTTTGTTCTCTATTATACATGTTGGTGCCCGTGTAAATGGAAGTTGGTGCTTACATCCAGTTTCAGGCCGGAAACAAACTAGTGGGTTGGTGCTTCCTTCTATTGGTGCTAGAGAAACCAGGAGTTTGTGCTTCCTTCTATAAGTGCCAGAAACAGAGATATGCTCTTCAAAGAAGTTGCATCTTGCAAAATGCAGGTTGCAGTTCCCCACAAACAGAGGTTGTAGCCTCATTATGAGTTGGTTCTCATATGTATGATAATGTAAAGAATGTAACTATTACTTATCATATAAAGAAAATGAGGTTTTTACCCTGTATGGGTTTCCTTGAGAAATATATGTCTTTGTGTTTCTCATATATGTGACTGATGTTGAATGTGCCATTGTTTATTTCCCTGCATTATTGCTATCATCATTCAGTGTTTCTGCAAAGAGTTTAAAAGAAGCATAATTGTTTAAGCTCGGTGACAACTGATTCACCCCCCCCTCTTAGTTGTCCAACAATTGGTATCAGAGCTAGCCCCCTTTTATCTAAGGGTAGATCCTAGAGCTTAAACATGACAAGCCATGAAGGGACTTCAGTCACTAGGCCTCCTCTATTTGATGGAATGAATTTTTCCTTCTGGAATGTTAGAATGAGAACATACCTAATGGCCTTAGGAGCTGATGTATGGGATGTAGTAGAGACTGGATACATAAAGCCTGTTGTGCTAGCTTCCAAGGATGAAAATTTAGAATTTAGATTTAATGCTAAGGGAATGAATGCTATCTTGAATGGACTTGCAGAATCCGAGTTTGTGAAGGTGATGCATCTTCAAACTGCTAAAGAAATGTGGGACAAACTCATTA
>SNQJ01S0143071.1:0-16252 GCA_010110895.2 Picea sitchensis
ATGAATATATCCTTGATATATGGTATGGATTCGAACAACTCGAACCTTTTTGGCTCTTTCCTTTGAAGCTTCCAACACTCTCATGGTGGTATCATCATTCCCTAATTGCCTTTGTTGATAATGGTGGTCAAGATTATGTGCTACTTAGGGGTTGCTAAAAATCTGCAATGAAAATTGCATAGGGAACCAACACACATGATTTTGAGGGTAATAGGAACCATGAGCATGATTTGGGTGCCAATGAGATTTATTCAAACTTTAAAATATTTTTAAACCATGAAAATTCATAAAAATAGAGTCTGTATGTTGATTGCAAGAATGTTGGCATTCTTGCAATCAACACTTTTACACCTGTATTCCTAGGTTAACTCTTTTGTGATCCATAAGTGATATAAAACATGGTGATAGGAATCTTCCAAAATCAAATCAAGACCTGACTCAACCTTATAAAAATAAAAACAACCATTATCAAGCAAAAAGGGGAAGACATAAAACAAAATGACTTAACACACAGTGAAGAAGAAAGACTAACTAAGAGCTAGGTTGATAAATTAATGGGATGATTTGATGGGTATAAGGAAGAGGTGTAGGCCTATGAACTAACATCGACTCCAACTCGAGGTAGAACTTCCCTGTGAGGTGCTAAGAACAACAGACCTGTGTGCCTATGTTCACCACTGCAACCTATCCCTGCAACTACTCAACTGAAACAATAATTCTACAAACTGAAAAATGAAAAGACTTGATGCAAGTGTCTCCATTGGGATATGGAGTCATTATTTATTTGATATACTCTTCAACACACCAAATAAACCGAACACTACACTATTCTACAAGTCATTCACACACTGCAAACCAAAATAAAACTAAAACTTATTCACAAGTGCCCTCATTGGGCTATGGAATCTTTATTATTGACTGGAAACGAAAAATTACATGCTCAATATGGTGAGATTATTCAAAAAACTACCTACTCCTAACCATCAAAATTCAAACCAATCATGTAATATGGAATTTCCAGTGCAACCATGTCAATAATTTCCTCATAAGATGGGCTCTTTTTATGCCTTTGATCAGGATAAATAACATTTCAAACAATAGAAACTTATCAAAAAACTGAGGCCCATACTTACAGGTCAACAATTATGTCCCCAACACATTAAAGAAAAAATATTCCTAGATGCATTTTGAATCCATGTAGATGGCCACTGTATCTTGAAGAATATTACATATATCCCACTGATATAATGGACCAAATGAATGATTTATAAATTATGCTTCATATATGAGACCAAACTCCTCCTGACCTCCTTGAAATAATTCATGAATAACATATGTTTCATTAAAATCAAAGGAAACAAAATTCTTTGGAATATGTTGACATATTTCTGGTGCAGAATATTCTTTATCAGATTTGGCATTAGCACAATAATCATTAGAATGGGAAGGCAATAAATTGATTTCATCAACTTCAAAAGTAGGGACATCATATACAATTAAATATGCATCCAATTGGAATGTCTCTTCATATCCCTCACTTTCTTCGAATGAATTAGATGCATAGTTGTCATACACAAGTCCATTTATAGGAGATTCTATATGTGTGGATGCAAAAATCTATTTGTTTGAATCTGTAACATCCCTCTCTTGCGAGCACATGTTGTTGACTTATTCTTTGAGGACACTTGTGTGTAAGTGATCTGATTATAGCACATGGATATTGTTTCGCATATGGATATTTTGATGATGTTGATGGATTATGATGTTTTGTTATTCGATATCTTTGTATTGGTAGATTATATTGACGAGTTTCCCCTGAGTGTGCAGGACACTTGACAGATGAGGATGCCACTGGCATCAATGGACCTCCTTGGACTGTAGATCGAGTCAAGGAGTGGACTGTATTGGTATTGGGTATTTTTATTTTATGCATATGTGACATATGTTCAGGTATATTATGATGTTGTTTATGGATAACTGAAAATGTTTCGTTGATGGATGCAGGTTGATGATTGCTTTCTAATTAGACTCACATAAGGAGTAAAGGGGCCATGCACATCAACCAAATATTGAGGGAGAGTTGTGGAAGCAGCCCTACCAAAACCTACTAGCACTCCCGTTATGGCTCGAATTATAGGTTAATGATTACCTAGTTCGAGAGATACACGATGCCGTGAGGGAAGACTGAGACAATTGCTCATGAAGATTCTAAGGGGAGCGCAATAAAAAAGGGTCCTTATTCCTTAGATTCCCTTAGTCTCTCACAAGGTTTCCTGAATGGGGTATTGAATCCAAGATTTGGACAACTACCAAAATCTTTCAAAGGCGAGTGGAACCCTTGGAGCACGTAGTGTGTCTTGAAGGGCATGTCGCAGTGTAAAAAAATAAAACTTGAGTCAATGAACCTAGGTGCCTAGAAAACAATAATTTGTTTTGACATTGTCGGACTTAAAATAATTATTAAATGAGTAATTTTTATTAATTATAATATCTCCTTAAAAATTCTAATCCTAGTTTAAAAATTTGAGCCTAAGTCTAAAGTGGGTAAGAAGACTAAAACTAAATTATAAATTAAATAAATGGGGGATGAAGAAAAATCAAGTTAGGAATGGAAAGAGTAAAATTTTTATCTAAAGATTTAATTATATAAATGTGTGCAAGAGAATACCAATCTGAAAATTGATCAACAGTTGCACACAAAGATTATATGATTATTGGATTGAGGTTGCAGAGAAAAAATGAGAGCTCTAGAAGGTTTAGGGTTTTCATGCTCCAAATTCCCTCCTACCCTAACCACCTCTGACCTCCTTTGTATGCACTGATATCTTCTTCTTTGCAGATCTGTTTGCCACAACAANGGAGAAATCCCGAATGCGTCATCTGTCCTTTGAGACACCTTTGCACATGCGAGAACAATACCTGCAAGAAGAAATGGATGGAAGCAAGGAATAGAATATCGATGCAGATTCCTCACATCCAAAAGCAAATCGGGTCTGGATACCTGGAAAATGTATCCCCAAGCCCCGGTTGCACCCAGGTACGTTATCAAAACCACCAAGATAGGGGATCATACATAGTTCATGAGTGACCATGCCCTGATAGGAAAATTCCTAGGTCTGTGGCCCTAAAAAAAGGACCTAGCTCATTGGATCAAGGTGTGGTGGAATCCCAAGGGATACTATGAGATCCAACTAAGCTCCAAAGTATTATTTATAGTAATATTCTACAACATGGAAGACAAGGACTAGATCTTTGAAGGAGAACCACATTTCTACAACTCTGTTGGCCTTTATCTGTGATTCTAGACATATCGCTTCTGCCTAGAAAAGGAAAACTTCTCCTATTCACTGGTATGGATCTGCCTCTATTCCCTACCTCAAGATTTTTGGTTAGATGAAATTTTAATGGGCATAGGTAATACCTTGGGCAAATACGTCAAATCTTCTGAAGCCACAAAAAAGAGAAAATACACCACTTACGCAAGGATATGGGTCTATATGAACATCTCCAAAGATCTACCAGGCACAATAATCCTAGAATAACAAGATGATGAATGGGCCCAAACCATAGACTATGAACTCATCCCTTTCAGATGTAGGAAATGCCATGAACATGGGCACCTTTTTAGAGATTTCCCTCTAAATCCTCCCCTCAAGAAGGAAGCTGAAGAGAGACCAAAGGAATTTTTCACCTAGGTTCAAAACTGAAGAAGACAAGCTCAGAAGAAACCCACAACCGTCAATGAAAAAAAGAACCTGAATAAAAACTCATTTGAAGCCCTTAACCGCCTTCCACAGATAGAAGAGGTGGAAAAACCCACAAGACTACGGGGAAATATCCCAGCAAGCACAAGGAATATCAACCGTCACAAATACATCAGACCCCAGTAAGCCAAGCAAACCCACAGACTCACCTAGACTCAAGAAAAGAACCAGAAAGAGAAGAAGACACAGTCATGGAAATGGATGAGAAGGACCTAGCATAAATCGATCTAGATAGGCTAGAAGAGGCACTCAATAAGAAGGATCTCCAAAACTTACCAGAGGACCAAATCAGAAAATTTCACAAGGTATTTATGGATTCATTAGCAGGGGATACATCCAGGCTGGGGATCAACATAGACCCAAACCTAGATCCAAGAAAACACCCAAAAGAAAACAAGCGACGGGGAAAAAAATCGACTCACCAGATAATAAAGGAGGCGGGAAACTATATGATCAAATCGAGACAGATTCACAAGCTCTCAGAGAGGTCCTTATCCCACCCACCAAATTGTTAACTATGAATATCCTCACCTAGAATATCAGAGGCCTAAATGGAAGATCTAAGAAAAGGATTCTCTGAAATTGCATCAAAATGGAAGACCCTGATATACTCATGATACAAGAGACAAAATGTGTAGGGAAAACTATAGAAGACATCCTCAAAAGATGTTGGTGCAACGTCGACTCCTATCAAATAGACTTGAAGGGGGCTTCAGGAGGCCTGACCATCCTATGGAACCTTGCTACAGTCATCCTAGATCAATGCTTCTCCACTCAAAACACCATCAAATCACACTACAGAGCCATAGGTTTGGACAAGGAGGGAAGGATTACAAATGCTTATGGACCGCAAAAAATCCAAGACAAAGACCTCTTTCTTCAGAGCTTGGCTTACCGATGTTCTCTAGCTGAGGGAAAATGATGGATAATAGGGGGTGACTTCAATATGATTCTCACGCTGGAGGAGAAAAGAGGGGGGGAAAAATGCCTGGAGAAGGACAACGCAAAATTCCAGGAACTCATAGAGAACCTCAGACTGGTAGACATAGAGAATGGCAATGGTACCTACTCCTAGACCAACAAAAGATCAAGTCACCAACAAATAGTATTTAGGCTAGATTTCTTTCTCATCTTGGAAACTCTCCTTCTAGAAGTCCCCTTAGTAGATTCCAACATCCTCCCGAAGACAGGCTCAGACCACTGGCCAATTCAACTATGGGTTGATACTATCGCCACCCCCAAGTTAAAACCCTTCAGATTTGAATTTTTTTGGCTTGCCCATCCAGAATTCCAGAAGCTAGCTCGTCACTAGTGGAGAAAAGTGGAAATACAGAAGGGTACAAAAATGTATTGCTTCTATCAAAATCTCAAATAATTTAAAAAACAGGTGCACAAACGGAACAAAGAAGTTTTCAGGAACATCTTCCAGGAAAGAAAACTGCTGGAAAAAAATCTAGAGGACCTTCAGGGGAAATTCATTCTCTCAGGACACACAATCACTTAGCAGGAAGAGGAGAATGAAATCAAAAGGAAACTAGAAGAAATATACAAGCAGGACGAAATCCTTTGGAGACAAAAATCTCGGGTTCAATGGCTCAACGAGGGAGAGAAAAACACCAAATTCTTCCACCAGTCCATGATCCACAGACGCCTAATCAATCACATTACGAAGCTGGAAGACCCACAAGGAAATACCTTGTTAACTCATTAGGAAATATCGCATGAGTTTTCATAATTCTACAAGGATCTCCTCTCAGAACCAACGGTGGACCATACCTCAAGAATTGAGCAGGTGACATAAAATATCCCAACTATTATCACCCAGGAATAGAATGAGGCTCTCATGACACCAATAACACAAGAATAAGTGGATTAGGCTATTTAGGATCTTCCCATAGGCAAAGATCCAGACCTGTATGGATTCACCACAGACTTCTTCCACTCCTATTGGCCAATGCTCAGGGATGAAGTGTGGCAGTTGGTGGAGGAATCTCACAGCTTAGGCAAAGTTATCCCAACACTAAATGCCACTTTCCTCACCCTAAAACCCAAAGAAGAAAGAGTAACAAACCTGAAGAATTTCAGACCCATAGCACTCTGCAACGTGATCTATAAAATCATCTCCAAGGTCATAGCTCTAAGACTCAAACCAATACTCCCCTTCATCATTTCCAAGGAGAAATCAGGCTATGTTGAAGGAAGGAAAATCATGGATAGAGTCATACTTTTCCATGAAATCATTCACTTTCTCAAAAGAACCCATACTCCAGGTATGCTTCTAAAACTTGACCTTTCAAAATATTTTGAGAAATTAAGCTGGCAGTACATGAAAGCTCTTCTTTCAGCTTTTGGTTTCAACAAGGATTGGATCTCTTGGATAATGAAACTTATTTCCTCAACATTTTTCTCAATCCTCGTCAATGCAGTCCCCTCTCAAACCTTCTCCCCCACAAGAGTAATAAGGCAAGGCGACCCTCTTTCCCCCTTCCTATTTTTCACCATGGCTGAGAGCCTAGGATGCTATATCAAGGCTTCAATTCAAAATGGCTCCCTCCAAGGCCTCCCTCTTCATGGGTTACAACCGAAAACCTACCACAACCAATTTGTAGATGACACACTGCTAATGAACACCCCCACTATACAAGAATCAAATAAACTAAGTTCCATCATCTCTAATTTTATTGAAGCCTTCGACACCACCTTTAATCTGGCTAAGTCGCAGCTCTTCTTTTTTAATACTCCTGAAGCGATCCAACAAAACCTTTCTCAACTTATGAATACCCCTTTCTGTACTCTGCCCTCTCACTATCTGGGACTCCCTCTTTCTGATTCAACAACCATAAACATCTCCTAGGGATCTCTCCTACTCTCCATCTCCAATCATCTTAGCAATTGGACCTTTCATTCCCTCAACCTTCCAGCTAGAATCGTTCTCTTAAAGTCATTCCTTCAAGACATGGCTGCTTACCTCTTCTCAACCCCAGTTGCCCCCCAATATTTCATAAAGAAAATAAGGAATTTGCAAAGAAACTTTCTATGGCATGGACACAACCCGGACAAAAAATGGGCCCTAGTTAGCTGGGACAGGGTATGCAAGCCCAAATATTCAAGTGGGCTGGGCCTTCAGGATCCTGGAAAATCAAATAGCACTATGGGAGAAAGAATTTGGTGGAGATGGCTTATAAATCCAATAGATATCTGGGCCAAACTATGGAAATGAAAATATGCCCCAAATTTGCATCAAATCCATAATATAAGAATGCAAGAGAAAATTCAAGGCTCCAACATCTGGAATGCGTCCTGGAAGAATCAACCACTCATTCAGGAACATGCTTTATGGGAAGTTCACAATGGATAGAATGCCCTATTCTGGACGGATTCCTGGTAGCAAATGCCACCCCTACAATTGGAAGAAAATCTACAATTCTATGTAAATCACATTCAAGATATTGCCACTCTCAAAGTGGCAGACTTGTGGGAAGATACCCCTAGTAACTCTCCCTGACGAAGCTAGAAATCAACCCATCAGCAACTCCAAGTTGCAATGGACTGTGACCTATAACACTAGAACCAAGAAACATCCCAACAGAGAATCTGGAAAATCACAGACCAATACATTCTCATATGGTGATACACACCTCATGGTAGCTTCACTCTCGAAGAGGGGTACAATCTACATGAGAAATTCCAAAATCTTCGAAAAGACAACATCTGGACAACAATATGGAAATCAAAACTCTGTCCCAAAATATCTACATTCCTTTGGCTTCTACCTCAGAACAAGATCTTAACCTGGGACAATCTTCAAAGATGAGGTTTCATTGGCCCCTCGATTTTCCATCTCTGCCATATCCAAGTAGAAACCATGGAGCACCTCCTGAACAACTTCCCACTCAGTGAGGACATATGGAACCAAGCCACTCAGCTCATGAGAAGAACCAAACAAGTTAAAAACAACATCATAAGCACAATCAAGGATTTGGGGTGTGACTCCTTCAAAATTCTTATCCTGAAAAGAGCTTGACAACTCTTACCAGGCTTCATAGTTTGGCAACTATGGAAAGAGAGGAACAAAATAATCTTTCTTTCCCAACCCTCTCCTCCCACCCTCCTCTGGAACACAATCATGTCGCATCTCTAGGAGACTCTTCAACTTCATTTTTGGACCCATGAAGACTTCTCCACTAATCTAAGTGAGCTCTCACTCCTGAACTCTTGGGACTTCTCGTTTTCACACTCCACCCCTCTTCAACNATAAAGTCAACTTTGATGGCACATCAAAAGGAAATCCATTTCACTCAGGCTATGGAGTGGTCATAAGAAAAATCTTGGGCCAAATTCAAAGCCTCATTGCAGAAAATCTTGGATGCAACACCAACAATTCAACATAAATTTGGGGTCTTATCAAAGGAGTGAAAATGGCTCTAGATCAAAATATCACCTGTATGATCATTGAAGGAGACTCCAAAATCATATTAGACTTGGCAAAAAAAATCCTGAATGGAAGAGATCCAGGGAAAATCACTCCCAGTTGGCGCCTCCTTGGCCCTCTTTACAGCTTCCAGGCACTTCTCAGACCCTCTCTAACTTTAACCCCCTCACACATTTGACGAAGTGAAAACAAAGTTGTGGACAGAATGACCAATGCATGGGTTGACTGTATGAAATAGATCATTCTCCACAATTCTAGGCAGTCCCAAAGGTCACCCCTCTGGCTCCAATGCAAGGAGCCTGCCCAGCTGGATGGCCCTAACCTAAAAGGGGTGCCACCCTTGAATACTTAGAAATTATTCTAAGTAAAAAATGATCAGAATCTCAGGAGAGAGGGCTACCATAAGTGGAATCATAGTATATCAACAACTGTCATAAGTAAAGAGCATGAGCCTTAGCGCTTTGAACAAAAGAAGACTTGCCAAAGTCGCAAAGTCTGGCCCAGACACTCAGAAGAACATGCAGGAGGAGATCATATCTGAACCACTAGATCTAAGCATGAAGGAGGATTCCTGAAGAGTAAGGAGCCGCAACAATCCCGATCGTCCATCAAAATATGACACGTGGTGAGAGATAAACGTTTCCCTAATTCAAAGATCGGAAAATCCCGAGGTAAGGGTTGTAAGAACTCGCGAAGTTTGAGCTCACAACTTGATCGAAGTCATCGATCAAAGGGAGAGCGTGGACCATATATTTGGTCATGGCGGAAGCTTGCAACTTGGGAAGTTAGAGATAGGAGTTGTGGGAACTCGCGAAGCCTGAGTTCACGAAGGATATATTAACCGTCCATCGAAAGAGGGTACGTGGCGAGCGATCAATGTTTCGCTGATTCACAATCGAAAAATCCTGAGGAAAGGGTCGTGAGAACTTGCGAAGTCCGAGTTTGTGACTTGATCACAACCATCGATCGAAGAGAGAACGTGAACTGTATATTTGGTCATTGCGGAAGTTTTAAACTTGGGAAGTTGGATATAGGAGTTTGGGGAACTCGCGAAGTTCGATTTCACGAAGTTCAGAGAAAGAATGTAATTTTTTACTAGCTGTTCTACCTTCAGATGTAGGATTTTAGGCTGCTGGAATTTCTTGTAAGCTTATAGTTGGCATTAATATAAGGATCCACTTTTATTTACAAAAAAAAAAATACCAATTTGGAAATTAAGATAAGAAAGGAATTAAATGTAAAAAGGAATGTGGAAGCACAGAAAGGTATCTAGTCTAGTCTAACTAAAGAACTTTCCTAAATTAAACACAACTAAGTTTTAGAAATGCTTCAGTCATTAAAGGGGAAATAGAGGGAATAAAGGGATGACTAGGATTAATTTTAGGAGTATTTTTAGGATGGGTGAGAGAAATTGACATTTAATTAAATTAATGGTAAATTATTTTTTGCAACTAAGGGAATGGGTGACAAGTGTATGAGGGAAGTAATTCCTAATTAATTTAAAAAAAATGAATTAAATGTGAAATTGGAAAGTGGTCACTAAGAAAAAATTCTATAAAAGAAATGGTTGAGAGGAGGAAAGGATCATGACTAGTATGAGTAAAGTTATGTTGTCAGAATTTATTTGACTGGTTTTACTTGTAAGAGTTGGGATACCCAGCTCGAGAGAGAGTGGTATCTTGACCTTGTGAGGCGAGATGGGAGCTATAGTATTTTGGTTGTGGTTGTGTGTGGCTCCTTTGTGGCTCCGGGGGCTAAGGGGGAAGAAGAGTACCCATACCGTTGGCTTGGAGGTAACGGTGATGTCTCAACGATTAGCAAGCGATGGAAGGAGCGACATGCATTTTCGGATTGAGCTCAACGCAATCCATCAGCTTCTTTTGATTACAGTATTTGGCTAGTATAGATACTTATTTCTTATTAAATTTTGGATTGTAAAGTTTATTGAACAAAAGATTGGATTCTATGGTTTCTTCTTGAAATTAATACATGGTAGCAAGGAAAATGCAAAATCTCAATTAACAACTTTCTGTGATTTTACGGGCATATGTATTGAAGGAAAAATTTAAGAGTAAGATCAAATAAAACATCCCTTGTTCTCATGTTTGTTGAGTATTAAGATAATGCAACTAGTTAGAATATGAAAAAGGAACGAATTGATGTGTTCTTGGGTTAGCATTCCTTGCAAAACCATTTTTTTTAATCAAATTGTTTTTCAAATTTTAGTCACTCTCTCTTGTGGATCTGTAGCCCTGGGTGTGATGTTCCGAGCTTGTTCAAACCAGTTGTAACCCTCCTGACAAGTTGTATTTCCATCCGCGTTATCTATGTGTTGCATCCCTAGGGTTTTCCAGAGTACACTAAATTCCTTGAGTAACTCTTGGAATCGAATTCAGTCAGAAAAAGTATTAGTTGGCATCCAGTGAGGTTTTTCTTACATGTAAACATTTAAGGTCATCTATCTTGCGTTTTTATTATTATTTAAAGGTTTCCTCATGTAGCGGACTCACTAAGTGATATTATTCCAGATATCCCATGAGATCCCTATCCCGTAGCACTTTACCTTCTGAGTTTTCATCTCCTTACTAAGCCAAAGGTTACCCAATAACCCAGGAAAGAGTTGACACCTTCTCTTAAGACTTAAGGGATCTGAGATATTTGAAGGGTTAGATTCTGACCTACAACTTACCTTACCCGTGAGTTCTTCCCACCTTGCGACTCGTAGACTGGGCGTTGGGGACGTTGGTCGTTGGTAGCTTGGGGATGTCGAGTTCTCCCTTAACATTGTGTGTGTGGGTGTTGTCTTTATGTTTTTAGTCAGGATGGACGGGTCTGGAAGGCACCCCTCCTTTTCCCTCACGCGTGAAGACTAAACCCTGCTTTAAGACCCCCTTAAGAAGGAAGATTCACCACCGGATGTCATGGAGGATGTGTGGAATATTTGTGTCTCTTAGTCACTTCCTTCTTAAGAGCGGACCCTCTCCTCAGCCTCCGTGGTGCACCTAGTGACTTCTTGTAGCATGTTGGGGCTTACCTAGTTAATCGTTCTATGGAAAGTGCCACTCAATCCAGATTCCCATGCCAGGTAGTTGGGACATGCACTATTACCTTCTGTAAATGTGTTGAACCTTCACAGAATAGATCTAGCTAAACAATAATACACACATTTGCAGAGAGAATTGGAGAAAGAAAAAGAAGGAGAGAAATAATGAAAGAATTATAATTAACCATTAAGAATAATAAATAATTTACACATGATATACTTTGTATAAATCAATGAGTATGCACTAGAGGAGAACCAATGTGCCATAGTGGTGGTCTAGAGTGATTTGGACACACACCAGTAGTTATGGGAGTGAACTGCCACCTAGTCTAGTCTCTCAGGTAGTTAAATGAGTGAACTGCCACCTAGTTGAGTTAACTAGTCAACTAGTCTTCAATTAACTGACTGAGAAAAGAGTAGTGAGGAGTTAACTCAGGGAATCAATGGTAATGTGCCGGTCTGGTGATGATACCAAGGCAAGGTCAAATTATCATGGTGATGATCCCAATGTTGCATGGTGATAAAACAAATGTAGTATCTAAACTCAACTCAACTAGTCAAACTGAAGTGTCAACTGAAAGAGAATATTATCCCCTAAAATATAGGAGTCTGGATAATGAATAATTATGAATAATAAAAAAGGAAAAACCTTAGGAAAAGTAAATCCTAGGTGTGTGTGAAGCAACTCCAACACCCCCCTAAACATCACTATTGTGAAAATAAAGAATGGGTCCCGACAATGAGGCCATGTTAGGTATCCAAATACAAATGATACACTAGAAAATAAAGTGAGGAAAGAGGGAAAAACTCATGGGAAAACCCCCCCTCAAGGTACAATGTATGTAAAAAGAAGAACTACAGTTTCTAGGCAACTGTGTCCTTCACTCCAAGATGACTTCACAAAGAATGGAACTTCTTCTCAGTGAAGGTGTTGGTGAAGATGTATGTCGTATGTTCTGTTGAAGGAAAAAACTGTAAGTCGATGATCCCCTCGTGTACTAAGTACCATATGTAGTGCATGTGGATCTCGATGTGCTTCGTCCACTGCCTCTGAAATGGATCTCTGCAGAACTTCAGAGTGCTCTGGTTGTCACACTAGATGACGATAAACCGATGAAACTGAATGCCCAACTTAGTGAGAAATTTTTGTAGCCACATAGCCTGAATGGTTATGTTAATGACCCCTCTGTACTCTGCCTCGACTGAAGATAGAGAAAATGAAGCTTGCTTCTTTCTCGACCAACAGATAGGCCTGGAACCAAGATTGAGTGAGTAACTAGATTTGGAATTGCGATCAGTGCTATCGCCAACACAGTCAGAATTAGTAAACCCGATGATATCTAATGTAGAGTCTATTTCACAATGAATACCAAAGGTGATGGTTCCCTGAACGTATCGAAGGATACACTTTGCAGCTTTCCAATGTAGCTCATGTGACTCCTGGATGAACCTGGAAACTACACTAACTGCATATGAGAGGTATGGTCTAGAGTGTGTGAGATACAACAAGCTCCCCACTAGTTGTCTGTAAAGTGTTTTGTCAACCAATGGAGTCTCCCCACCATCCTCAAGTTTGAATCCTGATAGGAAAGGAGTCGGAGCAGACTTGCAGTCTGTCATGTGAAATCTCTCAAGGAGATATCGTGCATACTTGGCCTGAGACAGTTTGATGCTTGATGCATCCTGACTGATCTTAAGTCCAAGGAATAAGTGTAGTGGACCCATGTCCGTCATCAAAAACCTATCATGTAGAATCCTCTTGATGGTAGAAATCACTGAAGTTGAGCAACCAATGATCAATAAATCATCGACATACAGAACTAAAAGTAGAAGTGAATCAGTCATCCTGAGCATGTAGACATTCAGGTCTGATTTACAATGTACAAAGTTCTATGACAACAGGTAGGAATCCATCTTGGAATACCATGCCCTCAGAGCCTGCTTGAGGCCATAAAGTGACTTCTTCAATCGATAGACCAAAGATGATTCCTGCATAAATCCCTGGGACTGCTCCATGTAGATATCCTTAGAGAGATCACCGTGAATAAATGTATTCTTCACGTCCATTTGATGGCCTTCCCATCCCTTGGATACTGCAATGGAAAGTTCAAATCGTATGGAATCCATATTTGGTACTGGAGTGAAGGTATCATCATAGTCAATACCATGAACCTGTTGAAATACTTTGGCAACAAGCCCGGCTTTGTATCTATTGATTTGTACATATTCTACGCTCTTGGTCTTGTAGACCCATCTGCATCTGACAAGTTTCCTCCCAGAAGGAAGGGGAACCAGATCCCAAGTCTGGTTCTCGAGGAGGGAGTTTTACTCCTCCCGCATGGCGGATTCCCAAAAGGGATTTCTAGAAGCCTTTCCATAAGACTGTGGATCTGAATATTGAACCAAGAAAAGATTCCTGGAAGGCAATGGTTCAATGGCATTGAGTGCAACAACAGGCTCCTCAAAATAATATCGAGTCCTCCTAGTATCGGCTGGATCACCAACGATATCCCCGACATCTTGAAGAGTATTCTGTGCCCACTTAGGCCTCTTCTCTAGCTCTGCAACTATATCTGGATGTTCTGACTCTACATCTGACTGTACTAAATTTGAATATGAATCATCTGATTCCTCTGAATCAGAACTCTCATTTGAAGAAGAGTCGTCATGTTCATTCTCATCAACTTGGACAGGTGTAAGAGTGAAGGTATCTGCATGCGACTGTTGAGGTACATGCGAGACACTTTCCTCTAATTGGACACTTCACTCAATGATGATCTGGTCCAAGGAAAGGTCAATAAGTTTATATCCCTTCACACCATCAAGGTATCCAACAAAAAAGAACTCAATGCTTTGTGGATCAAGTTCCTTCCTCTTTTCAGAGGGAATTTGGGCCCATGCACGTGAACCGAAAATGCAAAAGTGGGTCACTTCCGGTTTGAGGCTGCTCCAAGCTTGCAAGGGGTCTTGTCCTTGAAAGATATATGGGGAGATTTGTTTTGGATGTATGTTTCACAATTAAGTGCTTCGGCCCATAGTATCTGTGGTAGTGACTTTGCATGTAGGATGCAAGATGCCATCTCCTTTGGAGATCTGTTTTTCCGCTCAACAACTCCATTTTGCTGCATAGCATAGGGAACTGTGTGCTACAACTAGATCCATGCCTCATGGAAAAGATCATGGATCTCATGATTTACATACTCTCCTTCGTTATCAGTTCATAGGACTTTTATCTTCTTTCCAGACTGTGTCTCAACTAGGGCTTTGAAATCTTTGAGGTGTTGAAATACCTCGTATTTTTGCTTGAGAAAGTAGATCCAAGTAAAACATGAGAAATCATCAACAAAAATGAGAAAAAACCTCTCTTTACTGATCGATGGATGTGGAAAAGTATCCATAATATCACTGCGGATCATATCTAAAGTTGCAAAGGCTCTCTGAGACTTTCCCTTGTCAAATTTATCTTGAGGGTGTTTCCTGAGAACACATCCCTCACACACTCCCTTGGAGAAATGGATGTCTAGTAGACCATCAACCAATATTTTCTTGCTAAGATGTTGCACGTATCTGAAATTCAAATGTCCAAACCTTTCATTCCATATCCTACTACTTTCATGAGCATGAGTAAGGAGTAAAGAAGAATCAAGTTCAATGAATTCATAAAAAGTATACAATCTAGACTGATGATTTACCTTACCAGTAGCAACCCTGGAGTTGGTTTGCATGGCGTAGATGTCCACATAATTTGGTGTTAACATGAATTTCTTTCTGGTGTTGGAATTCATCATCTGATACATAGAGAGAAGGTTGATAGAAAGTTTGGGAATGTGTAGCACATTCTCGAAGCTTCCGTTGGTGAGTTCAATCCTTCCTTTTCCGGTGACTTCGACATAAGAGTTGTCCCCCATCAGAATAGGAGGACCTTTGCATGCATCCAAATATGAATATACTACTTTTGATGTAGCCATGTGATGTGATGATCCTGAATCTACGATCCAAGAATCGGGAGAGGAGTTGATGGCAATCAAGGCATGGCTAGAATTGCCTTTCTTGGAATTCAGATCTTCTGGCTTCTTCTTCTTGGCACCCTCAGGGATGGGATCTCCAAGTTGTTTTTGCTGAAGTATGAGACATATATATATTTGTTTTTGCATTCATGTGGATTCCAAATGGAATCCTTTGTGACAGTACGTGCATTTCTCCCCTTTTCTTCCCTTCTCTCCTTTGGATCTGGAGGCATCGGTGAAAGGTTTTGTGTACCCTTTCTTCTTCAAATGTGCATGAGCTTTGCATTTATATTTATATTTATATTTATAATATTTGTGGCTTCCATCTTGCATAGTGAGTGCATGCGCCTTTGGGCCTTTGATTATGTCCATGTTGATGAGATTGGTTTGCTCTTGTGTCGGTGTTTTGATAAAGTCCTTAAGAGAAGGCATCTTCCAGGTGGCTCCAGAGGCGAATTTGAAAGAATGGAATGTGGATACGAATACAGATAATTCAGGACCAAGATTGGAGAGAATGGTGAGAACCATTGGTTCTCCTCTACTATGCACTCATTGATTTATACAAAGTATATCATGTGTAAATTATTTATTATTTATAACGGTTAATGAGAATTCTTTCATTCTTTCTCTCCTTCTTTTTCTTTCTCCAATTCTCTCTGCAAATGTGTGTATTATTTTTTAGCTAGATATATTCTATGCAGGTTCAACATATTTACATGGTATTAGAGTCGACAGACTGCTAATCAAAAGCTACACCAATTTTTTTTGCAGGTGCAAAAGATTGAAGACAACGGAAAGATGGATTCCCAAAAAGAATTCATTCTTACACCTTACAAATATTTTGCATGGAAGGAGAAAACAACCATACATATCCAAACCTTAGGGTTGTACATGTTAACCTTGAATACAAATACAAAACTGACATCATCCATAGAAAAATCCAAGTATTTAAATCACATGGATGAGGCACTCAGAACAATTTGCAGTCTTATTTCTCTCGATCTCC
>SNQJ01S0143072.1:0-13829 GCA_010110895.2 Picea sitchensis
CATATATTAAATGACTTCCACTAATAACACATAACTACATTCCCATTGGGTACCTCCCTAGGTACCCCATATTACCTCCCTAGGTATACCACAAAGTACACCTAAGATACGAAAGCGTGGTCCCACAAGTGGCCACACTAGTATGAGTACCTCGAGGAAGGTCCAACCTGGAGACAGGTGACACTCATCGGGAGAGTCCTTTGGAAAGGGAATTGACAACTCAGAGGGATCTTCTAGTAGAAAAACTAGCTCACATTCTCAAAGGAAAGGGAAGAAGCGAAAGCATTCCAAAATTCATGACCCTGAAGAGTTCAAGAAACCCAAACCACCCTCTTTCGATCGAGAGATTGAGAAAGGGGAAGAGGCAGAAGCTTGGCTGCTTAGTTTGAAGAAGTACTTCAGATTCCATGACTACTCCAAAAACTTGAAGGCCTGAATAACCATCTTCAACCTGAATGGAAAAGCTTCCATTTGGTGGGAAGACCTTAAGAATGTGAAAGGAATCCATGAAGAGGACTTATCATGGAAACAGTTTGAGAAACGCTTCAAGAAGAAGTATTTATCAGAGAAATACTTTGATGGGAAGACTAAGGAGTTCTATGAACTCAAGCTGGGACAACTCATCATAGAGTAATATGTTATTAAATTCCTTGAGTTGTTGAGGTATGTACCCTACATAAAGGATGAAAAGGTAAAAGTGCAACGATTTATCAGTGGGTTACCTCAGACCTATCGAAACAGGATTGAGTTTGATGAGCCAAAGACCTTAGAAGACACTATCCAGAAGGCAAGGTACTATTATGAATAGTTTGAGAATCAGACAAAACCTCACGAGGATTGGAAGAAGAAGAGTGGTTTGTGATTCAATAAGAAAGGGCCCAAATCCTCAAGATTTAGAACTATAGGAAGGACTCTAGGATAAGCCTTCCTGCTAGAAGTGTATATCAACAAAATTTCCCCTCCTAGACTGGAAATAAACCTTTTGGAGCAATCCCCAGGAAGATGGATAACCCAAAGAAGGAACCCTTGAAATGTTGGGATTGTGGAGAAGAACATCTACCGAGGGACTGTCCACACAGACAACAGAACAATATGAGAGTTTACAACATCCAAGAAGCTACCACCATCGATGATGTGGCTAGGAGTATGCCACGAATTTATCCAGCCATGAATAATAAACAAGCCGACCACCAAGCTTCAATGGTGGAGATGGAAGGTATGATTGTCAACCATATAATTTCTATTTTAATTGACCCTGGTTATAATTTGGGTTATGTGGCCCCTCAGACTGTTGATAAGTGTAAACTGTAACCAGTTAGGCATGTTAATCCATGGTTAGTACAACTATCCACTGACACCAAAAGAAAAGTAGCATAGATCACACCAGCTTGCCAGTTCACTATGGATGGATTGCCCCCCCAAGCTAACCTTAACATACTTTCCCTAGGATCTTATGACTTGTTGATTGGTATGGACTGGCTAGCTGCATATAAAACTAAGTTAGACTGTTACCATAAAACCTTATAATGTGTAAATGAAGAAGGGAGAAAGATAAAACTCCGAGGAATTCAGAAGCTTGTCTCAATGAGACAAATATCAGCCCTTCAAATGAAAAAGTATTGCAGAAAGGGATGTCCTCTATATGCAATACAGGTGTTGGAATATGTTGAGGATGACAGACCAAACCTAGAGGACCACCCAATATTAAGAGAATATAGATATGTGTTTCCAGAAGAGGTATCGGGTCTACCTTTGAGAAGATACATTGACTTCTCCATAGAGCTTGCACCAAGAGTAGTGCCAGTGTCTAGGACACCCTATAGGATGAGTACACCCGAGCTAGTTGAGCTCAAGATACAACTAAAGGAAATGATGGATACAGGCTACATCCGGCCCAGTGTGTCTCCATGGGGAGCACTAGTCTTGTTTGTGAAGAAGAAATATGGCACACTCAGACTGTGCATAGATTATAGACAACTCAATAAGACAACCATAGAGAACAAGTACCCCTTACCAAGAATCGATGACTTGTTCGACCAATTAGGGGGTGCTTCCATTTTCTCAAAGATTGACTTAAGGTCTAAATATCATCAAGTTCGAATCAAGGATGAAGACATCCAAAAAACAGCCTTCAGGACAAGGTATGGTCACTATGAATTTGTGGTGGTGCCACTTGGGTTAACCAATGCCCCCACAACTTTTATGTGTTTGATGAATAATGTACTCAACAAATTCCTAGACAGATTTGTATTGGTGTTCATTGATGATATCCTAATCTACTCCAAGAACAGAGAAGAGCATGAATAACATCTTAGACTTGTACTTCATGTACTAAGAGAGTATCAGCTTTATGCTAAGTTTAGCAAGTGTGACTTTTTACAGAAATAAGTCCATTACTTAGGCCATGTTATTTCTAATGGAGTGCCAGTAGACCTTGACAAGATCAGGTCCATTATGGAATGGCCTACCCCAAAGGATGTATCTGATATCAGATCCTTTATGGGCTCAGGAGGATATTATAGAAGGTTTATAAAAGGATTTTAGAAGATTGGTTGCCTAATCACTTCCCTTCAAAAAAAGGGGGTTAAATTCACTTGGACATCAGAATGTGAAGAAATATTTCAGCAACTGAAATACCTTCTAACCCATGCACCCGTGATGAAGATTGCAAAACCTGATACTGACTTCCTCGTATGCACAAATTTCTGGAAGGAAGGACTCAAAGGAGTCCTTATGCAAGAAGGATGTGTAGTTTTCTACGAATCGAGAAAATTGAATGAGCATGAAATCAATTATGTGACCCATGATCTAGAGTTGGCTACCATCATGCAAGCTTTAAAAATGTGGAGGCATTACCTCATGGTTAGGAGATTTATACTTATGAGAGACCACTATGGGTTGAGGCACCTGTTTGATGAACCGAAACTCAATGCTAGACAAGCTAGGTGGATGGCTCTCCTTAGTGACTTTGATTTCAAAATCAAACACATCAAAGGAAAGGAAAATAGGGTGGTTGATGCCCTTAGCAAAAGTATGAAAACGATTCACCTGGTAGCAGTGAGCACCTATGAAACGAATGACATGGAAAGAGTCAGTAATGCACAAGAAACAGATGCATTCTTCAAGACGGTGACATTGTACCTAAAGCAAGAGCCCACTGAGCTAAAGTATGAAGGCTATCAGATGTTGGATGAAGTTCTGCTGACTTACAGAAATAGATTGTATAACCCAAGTTGTGACAACTTGAAGAGGTTCATAATGGACGAACTGCACAAGAGACCATACACTGGTCATCCAGGTTATCAGAAAATGATTACGGCCACTAGAAAACAATTCTATTGGCCTGGATTGAAAAAGGACAGAGTTGAATATTTAGCTAAATGTCTAGAATGCCAGCAAGTTAAGGCAGAACACTGGCACCCAACAGGGTTGTTGCAACCTCTACCAATTCCAGAATGGAAACGAGAGACCATCTCCAAGGATTTCATCACCGGATTACCAAAATTGGCAAGACAGAATGATGCCATCATGGTAGTGGTGGACAAGTTGAGCAAGTCCGCTCACTTCATTCTTGTCAAATCGACTTGCAAGGAAATAGATATTTCCAACATCTTCATGAAGGAGATATTCAGACTGCATGGCATGCCTAGGGAGATCGTATCTGACAGAGACACAAAATTCACTTCAAGCTTTTGGAAATCCTTGATGGTTGGTTTTGAGACTAAATTGTTGTTTAGCACAACCTCTCACCCTCAAACTGATGGGCAGACAAAAAGAGTAAACCAAATATTAGAATACATGCTAAGAATGCATGCAATGCATCAACCTAATAAGTGGGAAGACTACCTTCCACTGGTAGAATTTGCCTACAACAACGGTTATCAAGAATCATTGAAGATGAGCACTTTCGAAGCCCTCTATGGTAGACAGTGCAAGACTCCAGTTAGATGGATTAATCTAGTGGATAGAATTACAATCGGACCTGACATGCTGAAATAAATGGAACAAGTGATTCAAATAAAGAAAAATCTAAAAATCGCTTAGGATAGACATAAAAGTTACGCCGATAGAAAGAGAACTCCTAGAGAGTTCAAGATAGGAGACCATGTCTATCTTAGAGTTAGGCCCAGGAAGATTTCCCTGAGAATGGGAGCTTGTGCCAAGCTAGCACCTCGATATTGTGGACCCTTTGAGGTCTTAGATAGAGTGGGACCTGTAGCCTATATGCTAGCACTCCCTCCCACAGTAAAGGCAGATAATTTTTTCCATGTTTCATTATTGAAGAATTATGTACATGATTCTAATCATATAATTGTTTGGTCTGTGATCCAGGTGAAGTCGGAGGGAGAATTCCTGCCAGAACCTCAATACATACTAGACAAGAAGGAAACCCCACTCAGGAACCGAACCATTGCACAGGTCAAGGTGCAGTGTGTTGGCAACGGAAGTCACTCCTGGATTGCAGCAGGAGCAGAGCCCGACGCCCATCAGTTGATGTCATGTTTTGTTTATAAAGGGGTGATCAGATAGAAGTAAACTCAGAAAAGTATCATTCTAACTAAGAAAACTGGGCTGGAACAATAGTGACACATGAGGTCTTGACATAACTTAAGCCAATAATAATGATAGTGGTGAGTAAGTGGGGAAGAGAAAGGGGAAATAAAGTCTGCTCTGGACGTTAGGTCTTCCAGCAGCCTTCACAAAAGAGGAAAAGTCTCGACTATGAGATCTTCTCAGAGCCGAACAACTTCAAAATGAACCCAAGAAGATTGTAGAACTGATAAAATCAAACCTACATAATATAGCAATGCAACACCCGATTGGATCATTCATGCCCGAGATCTTAAATTCAAAGAAAAAAGAAAAAGAAGAAGCTGGCTTCCATTAAACAAGAAGTCTCAAATGTTCTTCTATAACCAGAGAACCAGAGGCTGGATTAAAGCTTTACAATTGGGAGTTGTTCTCTACCATCGATAGATTACAAAATGGAAAAATTACCTACATATACTCAAAGAAAAACGACAACAACGAAACTGAGATATTGTATTAAAAACATTGTGTCTACATGTCCACTGACAATCTGCACATGCAGTCTCTGAACGATCGTGCACTTATGACAGACACAATCGGACTCCTGACAATCCTGTGGATGAACCGACATGCTTTTAATTCATCGTCAGACTTTCCATTTATGGCAGAGACGATGTCTAACCACCACCAACTACCTCAATAACTGCTTCCTTGGGATTGAGAACGACTTGGCCAACTTTGCACTTTTGAGGCGTGGAGGTCTTCTCGCGCTGCCACCTGGATCGGCTAAATGGCCTGACGGATAAGTCGTGGAGGCCAGTGCGAAGGCTGGGGTGCATAATTGGAAATAGTGGAAGGGCGGAAGTGACATGGAACGCGGGGCTCAAGTGGATAAGGAGTAGAGACGACCATACAAATGGGGGCGACTGAGAGAGAAAGAGAGACACATGGCAGGAGGTGAGTGGGTGATGAGATGGAGAGGGGCCATGTGGACGGGGCGAAGAGGGCTGTGGTGCCTGATGACAAGGCGAAGTGCCATGGGAAAATGATGGGGAAGCCGCAAGGTGGTGGGCCTGAAGGAAGGAGGAAAGATGAGGGGGAAGAACACCTGGCAGGAGGTGACAGGTGGAAACGAGGAAAAAGGGGAAAAGGATGGTCTAGGATGGCACTGAATGGAAGACGTACGGCGGAAGGTGGAGGGTATTGTAGATGGGACAACGTGGGGTCCGCCGAGAGTCGCCAATTCTGGACCCCCCCCTTTTATTAAAGGTAGAATGGCAAGGGGGGTCCAGAATCCAAATTTGACCGCAGATCTAGGTGCTCCGATCCAAGCCATTGAGAGATGCACGGCCAATTCCGGACCCTCCCCCCCCCCCNCCGCTTAAAGGTAGAATGGAGAGGGGGGTCTGGAAACCAATCCTGACCGCAGATCTGGGCGCGTGGATTCTGGCCGCCCAGATTTGCTCGCCGCTTATGCAAATGTGCAATTGCGCCCCAACTTAGGATACATGGGTTTTTACTCCGCTGCTTGCCCTCTTTTCGCCAATGGGGGGTGCCTTTTAGGAAAAATACCCCTTCTTACATGTTTAGGTGCTAACATTAGGCTCCATGGGGGATAGAGTCGTCCCTGTGATGCTCTAAGGACTTTTTGCAGTTCCAGTGCCTTGTTGTTGGGCTATGGAGTCATTTATTAAGCCGAAAACATAAAACATTATTTTCAAAAACAGAGGAGCTGTCTTCGGCTCAGAAAAAACATTTTTTCAAGAAATGCCCATTTATTGGGCCATTAAAAACTTCTTTGCCTTCCAAATCTTGCAACCTGTAAGTGTTGTTCGAGAATACTTCAAAGATTTTGAAAGGCCCAATCCAATTGTGTTTGCCTCTATCCTGCCTAGGTGCATCCCACTTGAGCACCAGATCACCCAGCTCAAAATCTTTCTTCTTGCTCTTCCTGTCAAAACCTTGCCTGATCTTCTGCTGATGACTGTAGGCCCTGTTCATTACCTGCTCCCTGATCTGCTGCACCTCCACCATTTGATGAATCCTTCTGACCATATGGTCAGGCTCTCCTTCAAGGTCCTGAAAGAATTTTGCCACAGATAAAACGAGTTGAGTGGGAAAAACAACCTCCGTCCCATAAACAAGTTGGAAAGGTGAGGTGTTCAGGGATCTCTTGGTGGTCACTCGATCAACCCATAGAGCGAATTTGAGTTTTGAATCCCAGGCCCTTTTATTGTCTTCCAATAATTTTTTAATGAGCTTGACCAGGCTTTTATTAGAAGACTCCGCCAGTCCATTTCCTTGAGGATAATAGGGAGTGGAGTGAATTAGTGAAATTTCAAACTGTTCACAGAACTTAACAAGAGGCTCAGACCTAAAAGAAGCGACGTTATCGATGACAATTTTACTGAGGCAGCCAAATCTGGCTATGATGTCCTCCAGGAAGCTGATAATTGCTTTGTGTGAAGTACTCCTAGTGGGACAACTTCTATCCATTTGGTGAAATAGTCTATCGCAGTCAGGATCCATCTGTGTTGGCCACTTGAGGGAGGATGAATTTCTCCAATGAAGTCCAATCCCCACTGCTGAAAGGGTGCCGAAACTATTACAGGTTTTAGTGGCAGAGATTTTAGTTGCTGCTTTCCTGAGAACTTTTGGCATTTGATGCAAGCTCTGATTTCTCTTCAGACATCAACAAATAAAGTGGGCCAGTAGTACCCATCCCTAAGGATTTTATGAGTTGTGGTCTTCCAGAAATGATGCCCCCCACAAAGGCCGCTATGGAAATCAAATATAACTTTATGGGCTTCTTGTGGATTCAGCCACCTTAAAAATACCCCTAGAGGGTCTTTCCAATATAAGGCTCGGTCAATGAGGCAATATCTGACCGCCTTGAGCTTTAAGGCTCTTGCCTTACTCTTTCCCATTCCATCGGGAGGTTTCAATTCTCGAAAAAAATACAAAATATCTCTGTACCAGGTGCATTATGCTAGTGATAAGTCACCCTGGGAATTCTTGTTGGATGACTCAACTTGCTGATTTTCTGAACAGACACATATGAAGTTGATCCCCAAGGCTTTGCAATTGGATTCAACCAGCATCTTGGCTAAGCCCTGCCCCTTTATCAACTTGGTGGGCTTAATCTCCAGATCAAACTCCAGGATCTTGGCAATCCATTTACCTCTTCTCCCATCTATGTCGGGCTGTATGAAGATGTCCTTCATAGAGGCTAAAGGAACGTATGCAGTGACTTTTGAGTGCAAAACATAGACTCTGAATGCTTTGAGAGCTTTCACCAAGGCATAGGCCTGCTTCTCCATGAACTCGTACCGGACCTCTGCATCTCTCAATGCCTTGCTAAAGAACGAAATGGGTTGTTCTCGCCCTTCCTCATTTTTTTGCAATAAGACCGCTACTATTGTATCAAAAGAAGCATAAGAAAAAATCAGGAAATCCTTTAAATAATCAGGACTGATCAACACAGGTGCCTTAGTCAATGCCTTCTTTATTTGGATAAAATATTCCCTGGGTTCAGCAGTCCATTTAAATTCGTTTCCTTTTCTGAGCATGGCTGTGATGTGTTTCACCATCTCAGCGAAATTTGAGACGAACCTCCTTAGAAAGTTGATCTTCCCGAAAAAAGCCTGAACTTCCTTTCTAGCCCGGGGAAGTGACAGGGTCTAAATTGCCTCTACCCTGCTGGGATCAATCCTCGCTCCTTCTGCTTATACTATATGACCTAACAAATTCCCCTCCTTCATAGCAAACAAAGATCTCTTGGGGTTTGAGGACAGGCCAAACCTCCGACACTTCAAGAAAACTTTCCTCAGGTGACAGCAGTGCTCTTTGTCCGACTTGGAGAAGACTGTGATGTCATCCAGATAGATCACCACAAACCAATCTTTCTCCCTAATGAAGGCTATATCCATGGCTTGCTGAAATGTTGCTCCTGCATTCATCAATCCAAAAGACATTTTGGCATACATGAATGTGCCCCAAGGAGTGGTGAAGGCCATTTTTTCTCTGTCCTCGGGCATGACTGATATCTGGTTATAACCAAAGAAACCATCAATCATGAATATCCTAGATGCACCAGTTACCCTCTGTAATATGTGCTCCATGTTGGGCAGGGGATAATTGTCTTTCTTTGAGCTCCTGTTCAGGTTCCTGAAATCAACATAGAGTCTGATTTCTCCACTTTTCTTTCTCACTGGGACCAAATTGGCCACCCATTCAGAGTATCTTAAGGGGACAATGATTCGGGCATCTAACAACTTCTTCACCTCTCTTTCCATGACAGGCAACAACACAGGATTTATTTGTCTTAGCTTTTGCCTAAATGGTTTGGCTTCTTCCTTCAGTGGGATCTTGTGTTCAAAGACATATGTGTCATATGTCTTGAGGTCTTCATAGGTCCTTAATAATTCAACAAATTCTCTTAATAATTCAGAGTATTCGACCCTCTGTTCTTGAGTCAGGCTGCTTGACAACCTAACGAACTTAGGCTCCTCTTGTGTGCCAATGTTGCACTGAGATGTATCAGCTTCTCCTCTTGAAATCTTATCTTTTACTTCGACATCATTCCCATCGAACAATCTTTCTAAAGGGACTAGTCCCCTTGGAATGTGATTGCTAGGCAATTGAACTATATGGTGATTAACAATTTTATTTAAGAATACCTTAGAGTGAGGGTCGCCTTCGGGATCAGGGTCCTGATCAATGTGCAATGCAGAAAACTCATCGACGGATTGAAGAAATTTTTCGATTTCAAGATCGTCTTCGAATACCTTCCAATGCTTTACATTGTCCGGGATGGATGGCCTATATCTTATCTCGACCCCACATTTGGTCCTCGATGGTAGAGGGATTCTGAACAGACTAGCTGAGAAAACTAAGGAATCGGCTAAATTATTATTCTCCCTTGGGACAAAAGAAATGTTGAAAGCCGAGAAGAAATTATCAATCAGGTCCCATACCTCGTTTCTGTAACTTCTGAGCCGAGGATGCTTGGCTCGATAAACATTTCTGACCTGTTGGATTATCAATTCAGCATCTCCGAACACTGCCATCTCCCTTATTCCCATTTCTTTTGCAGCCCTCATACCCAGAACAAGAGCTTCGTACTCTGTTACATTGTTGGTGGTTTCAAATTCCAGCTTGTATGACAGGGACATGGTCTCTTGACAAGGCGATATGAAAACTACTCTAGCGCCAGCGCCTATACTGGAAGAAGCTCCGTCAAAGAACATCTTCCAAACAAAGGTGGTCGAAGGAGGTCTCTCCTGATTAAGAATGGGCTACTTTCTGATCTGTAAAGGGGCATCAGGAGTTTCAGTGATTTGCAACAAAATAGACCCCAAATCAGTGTCAAGTGCAAAGATGGGATGATTGGTGGGGTTTGCTTCATCACTGACAATATAGGCTAGTTGAGCTTCTATGTACAACCTCCTGTGTTCCCCTCCAAAGACTGGAATGGTGGCATATGTGAGATCCATCTGTAATGTTCCTCCAAGTATTTTAATCCAAGACCTAGACAACAACATGCCAAACTTGGGGGGAACATCATCTACCGCAATGTCCATGACCACACTCTTCATTGGGAGTTGAAATAAAGAGACCACCAAGTCTTTGATGACTCCAAGACATTGCACCTTCCTTGAATCAAAAGAGTACAAATCATGATAATCCTTTGTCACTTCCAGTCCCAACTCTTCCATGACTATTTTGGGCATAAAATTGTGGGAAGCTCATGAATCCATGAGGCAATTATGCAACACTTTATCATGTATGTTCAGGGAGGTGTAGAAGGGAGGGGATGAATCATCTCTGTCTTCCACCTGGGACCTAGGATGACTGCTGGCTTTTCATCTTGAAGGTTCACTGAGTTAGAGGAAGGCTGGGGGAACTTAGATTGTAGCAGTTTGGAGAGGGACCTTTTGAAGTCTTCATTTTTAACTAGCTCTGAGAGGGGGATGAGAATTCTGATATTTTGGATTTCATGCTCAAAATTAAAGGAGGAAGTAGGCTTAGGAGCTCCCCTTACCTCAGAGACAGGTTCTTTGAGTGCTGGCGAAGTATTCTAAATTTTCTTTTCTTTAGTAGTAATTGTTGCAGATTTAGTAGGCCTTTCTGCTATGAGGGGCTGATCTTGGCTGTCGAGATTTCCTTCTTTCTTCTTTGACCTAAGAGGATATTTGTTAGGGGTGTTGTTGGCCTTTTCTCCTTTACCTAACTCATTGATTTGAATGTTCATAAGGGATTCTTCATATGCAGACTGAGTCAAATGGGGAAAAGGGGAAGTTTCTTCAATACAGTGAATTTCAGGGTCAAGCTCATCTATCTCCTCCCCTTCCTCATGAGTAACTAGGTTATTTTGGAGAGGGGTTTGAATCCTTGGATCTTCTTTGTCTTTCCCCCTCTGTTCCCTTGGGAAATCCTGAGGCACATTGTTATTAGGTCTCTTGAAACCTCTATTATCAACATTCTGGGGATTTTTGTACATGGGCTTCCCTTCTAACTCCCACCTTTCCATCCTAGCCGAAAGCGATTTTAGCATTCTAGTTACCTCATTCGACTGCAGGGAAAGGGGAGAGGAATGGGATGGGGAGGCTTCAGGTATTTTCCTAGATATATCTCTATCAACCTTATCCCTGAGTCGGTCAACAACTAGTATGTTAGATTCTACTTCCACGACCATATCCTGTATGTGAGCCAGAGTAGTGGCTCTTCTCTCCTTCAACAGTAGGCATAAATCGGGATCAAAAGCGCTAGCATAAGTGATCTTAGCAAAGGCTTATGAGGGATTTATCTCAGCGGGGATTTTATTATACATTTTATTGAATCTCTTAGAGAAGTCAGAGACAAACTCTCCTTCTTTTCTCTTCAAGGACACGAACTCTGTCATGTAATACATGAGGTCTTTTTTGTCTCCCCATTGTCTCAGAAAGGCGTTATCCAAAGCCTCAATCCCATCTATAGATCCAGGAGGTAGGGCTCTAAACCATTTCCTAGCTTCGCCTTCAAGGCTATGGACAAAAATTCTCATCCATACATCTGCATGCATGATAACATGATCATCTGTGAAGCTGTAAAAGGCTTCCAGGTGTTCTTCTGCAGCTATATCCCCTTCGCCTGTGATTTTGGGTAGCTGCTTAAGGTATCCATCTGCTGGAAGGGCATTGAGAGGCTGTGGTAACACAAGGGGAGCATACCTAATAGCTATTATGGCCTCCATTATGGTCATGGGGGGGTTAACTCTTGCCATGGGAATATTAGGTGGAGGAGAACTTGAAGGAGAAGGGGTGTGAACAGGGGATATCGGAAATGAGCTTCCTGGAGGAAAGGGAAACAATGGGGAATACAGAGAGATAGTTAAGGGACATGAATGGGTAGACGCTTCTCTCTTTGTAGTAATAGTAACAAGGGGAGGGGTGGTGAAATCTTTTGCGGTCCGAGGTCTGCGCCAAGGTATAGCTTCGGGGGAGAGGGGAGTGACAAGGATTTCTCCTTCTAATGCTAGACTAGAAGGGGAAAACTTAGCAGGAACACTCCCGAAATTCAGGAAACGAGAAACCTCAGAAACAGGTTTGCTAGGAAGCTGAGAAGAAGAAAATGGAGATTCTATGGAAAGAAGTGGTGAATTACTTGGTTTAGCAGCGAATTTTTCTCCTAGAGAGGCATTTCCTTTCCTAATAATCACCTCCGGATCCACTTCAGGCTTGGCTAGAGGCAGCTGAGGATGGGACCGTGTGTGTATGCCGCTGGAAGCCACAACTAATCACAACAGGTTCGCTGCAGTGGAGTCATCACAATGGAGTCGCCAGGTGCACAGTAGAAATCTTCAAGGGCTCTGATGCCTGATGCACCTTCAGAATCAGAAGCTCAATGTCGTTCAATCCCGGGGGATATTTTCAACTTCATCCTCGACAACGGTGCCAGAAATGTTGGTGACGGAAGTCACTCCTGGATTGTAGCAGGAGCAGAGCTCGACGCCCATCAGTTTATCTCATGTTTTGTTTATAAAGGGGTGATCAGATGGAAGTAAACTCGGAACAGTATCATTCTAACTCAGAAAACTGGGCTGGAACAATAGTGACACATGAGGTCTTGACGTAACTTAAGCCAATAATAATGATAGTGGTGAGTAAGTGGGGAAGAGAAAGGGGAAATAAAGTCTACTCTGGACGTCAGGTCTTCCAGCAGCCTTCACAAAAGAGGAAAAGTCTCGGCTATGAGATCTTCTCAGTGCCGAACAACTTCAAAATGAACCCAAGAAGATTGCAGAACTGATAAAATCAAACCTACATAATATAACAATGCAACATCCGACTGGATCATTCATGCCCAGGATCTTAAATTCAGAGAAAAAAGGAAAAGAAGAAGTTGGCTACCATTAAACAAGAAGTCTCAAATGTTCTTCTATAACCAGAGAACCAGAGGTTGGATTAAAGCTTTACAATTGGGAGTTATGCTCTACCATCGATAGATTACAAAATGGCAAAATTGCCTACATATACACAAAGAAAAATGACAATAGGGAAACTGAGATATTGTATTAAAAACATTGTGTCTGCATGTCCACTGACAATATGCACATGCAGTCTCTGAACAATTGTGCACTTATGACAGACGCAATCAGACTCCTGACAGTCCTGTGGATAAACTGACATGCTTTTAATTCGTCGTCGGACTTTCCATTTATGGTGGAGACGATGTCTAACCACCACCAACTACCTCAATAACTGCTTCCTTGGGATTGAGAACAACCCGACCAACTCTGCACTTTTGAGGCGTAGAGGTCTTCTCGCGCTGCCACCTGGATCGGATGAACGGCCTGGAAGATAAGTCATGGAGGCCAGTGCGAAGGCTGGGGTGCATAATTGGAAATCGTGGAAGGGCGGAAGTGACATGGAACGCGGGGCTCAAGTGGATAAGGAGTAGAGACGACCATACAGATGGGGGCGACTGAGAGAGAAAGAGAGACACATGGCAGGAGGTGAGTGGGTGATGAGATGTAGAGGGGCCATGTGGATGGGGGGAGGAGGGTTGTGGTGCCTGATGACGAGGCGAAGTGCCATGGGAAAATGACGGGGAAGCCGCAAGGCGACGAGCCTGAAGGAAGGAGGAAAGATGAGTTGGAAGATGAGGGGGGAGAACACCTGGTAGGAGGTGACAGGTGGAAACGAGGAAAAAGGGGAAAAGGATGGGCCAGGATGGTGCTGAATGGAAGACGTACGGCAGAAGGTGGAGGGTATTGGAGATGGGACAACGTGGGGTCCGTCGAGAGCCGCCAATTCCAG
>SNQJ01S0143072.1:13998-34752 GCA_010110895.2 Picea sitchensis
TCTGGAAACCAATCTTGATTGCAGATCTGGGCGCGCAGATTCTGGCTGCCCAGATTTGCTCGACGCTTATGCAAATGTGCAATTGCACCCTAACTTAGGATAAGTGGGTTTTTACTCCGCTGCTTGCCCTCTTTTCGCCAATGGGGGGTGCCTTTTAGGAAAAATACCCCTTCTTACATGTTTAGGTGCTAACACAATGGAAATAATTTGGCCCAGATGAGGCTACGTGGGAAATGGAGGATGCCATGAGACAGGCATATCCATTTTTATTCACTTTTGTATATACAAAGCATGTTGACAGGTAGAACATCGAGGATGATGTTCCTTTAAGGGGGAGGAAATTGTAACACCCTGTTTCCCCCAGTTTGTAAATATAACTATAATGGCCAAGAGACTATGAAAAAATCAATATGTGTGAATGTTTGATTCGATGGACCTTTGTATAAAAGGTCAATGCATGTAAATTCTATTATTTACTAGAAAAATGGATAAGTGTTGCATGACTGCTGGAAGGAGGGGGTGTACTAAGAAAGACCATGAATGTTATGAAAAGAGATGGTGAAGGGGACCAGGAATGGTTGCGTTAACCTTCACCAAGCCAGTACCTTACTGGATTTAATTGTTCAGGACTAGAACAGTCGTCTGACCCATAAATGAATTACAGTCAGGTTGGTAGGTGGGAAGACCTCCTCAAGAATTAATGAGGGGATGGGACAGAGCACCCATTTGTAAGGCTTCCAGACCTGACCATGGGCTACGAATTCGGGCCACACACAACCTTGTTGAAAGAGGCAAGAAAGGAAGGTGTGGTGGGTAGAGAAAGACTTGCAAAGAGTGCAGAGACGAGAGTTTTTTAAGCTCTCGGGTTCAAGGAAGAATAAGAGAGAAAAAAATAAGTGTTATAGTCACAGGGAGATGGATAGCGGGGTTATGATATGAGATAATGAATGGGGCTGGTCCTCCTTGCTTGGTATCATGTAAACCATTGCCAATATCCTGCAGGAGGAGGAGAGTAACCTCTGTCCCTACTGTCGCTGAGCCGGAAGAAAGGATCTTATCGCAGAGCATCGTGGTCTAGCTCGGGGGTGGCCAGTCATAAATCCATCAAGAGTGACTGAGCCTATGGTTGGGTGGAAACGAGCACCCCTTTCAATAGTTGCTTCACGTTATCTGGTTCTGATAAGTATTTTCCCTGATTTATGTGTTGAACTTGAATAATGGATGAGTGATTGGATTTATACATAGGTGTATTTATAAATGTTTTCTGTGTGGAATGGTTACAATATGTATATGCCTCCTTCTCCTTGTAAAATTACACTTTCGACCAATAGTCTGTATGCCCAACTTAGCTCCTGAGGCTTCCTGGGACACGAACTTATACGACGGTCGAGATAAGAGATATTGTGATGACCTGAACTTGTTCGTCTGAAGAGGATGCCTCTTCCAGACCCCTTGTCGTGCGACCGAAATTCCAGACCCAAGTCCTTAACCATTTCATGGTAAAATCTCAGGAAGGATAGCGAAGTGGAAGCCTTAAAAAGGGGAGGTCCCTTCGGTTGGAAGACAATAGGATGAGATCCATTCAAAAGGACCCATATGACCAATACCCAGGAACCTTAGGCTAAGCCTAAGCAAGCTATGTTCCCTTGGCTTTAGAGCTCCGGAAGTCTGGGACTTCAGAGTATGACCGACATCACCAACCTTATACTGGTCGAAGGTAACCAAGATACTCGATTTCTCATAAGGTTGGCCAACATTAGGCGGTTCCACAAGTGGTTAGGTGGACCGACCTTACCAACTAGACCAGGATGTGAAACCCCAAAGGTTGGAGCCATGAAGGACCCAGAACCGTAGATCGAGGGATCCTTTCCTAGTCGTCGATATATCGGGGACATGTTGTGCTAGCCCCTTTAATTTGAAGATTGGGAACTTCGGGAGGTGAGAGGAGTTTGCATAGAAATACTCTCGAACGTTGAATCCCTGAGGTAACCAGAGCCGTAGATCTATAAGTCTACATGACCAGATCTCGACCATTAGATTTGAGGAATGTAGAAGCCCGTCAATCCGGGGCGGCGTGGTGCAGTGATGCAACCCTGGGTGACATGTACCCCAGCTTGACGTGCCATGTGTCACTCGGATTCATGTATATCATGCACCCTATAGGCCCATTGGAACGTAACATGTGTAACCCTGACCCCTCCTATGTGTCAGTTCTTGATATGTGTCCACCTAGCCAACATGGTTGGTGAAGTGACCGGGACTCCGAGAGTCCGGGATTTCGGAGGGTCTGGGATGTAGTATGATAGAGATACCAAATGACCCGGAGGCCACAACAACATAGTGAGATTATGGGACTTCGGAAGTTCAGAACTTTAGGTGGTCTCATGCGTAGATAGTAAAGAGGTGTGAAGCACCAGAGTGCCAAATTCCTCCACAAATGATATAGGATAAAGAGAGTAAGTCCATCCATGGGATCGGGCAGTGGTTGGTCTTCCATCATGGAGGAAGGAACTTGGAAATAACACGAGTGGGGTGGATCCACATGGGTGCCACGTGGCCCTCAACCAACGAACGCTTGAAGAACATTGGAAAGGTGTATTCGTCGATTCTGAGCTTGGGTTTGACCATGGAGACAATGGTTAGAAAACTCTAGATGAGCAAAGTGTGGTATAAACCCCAAATGAAGGATTTGATCACTTAAGAAGAATGAAATTTGATGCCCCATCCCTAGGAAAGTCACTCAGGGGTTGAGTGTGTTACAACCTGTCTGAGCTACCCCAAAAGCTAACACTCCCTCTTAGCAAGAAACGTACTTATGGAAGAACCTCCTCCTGTATCAATCTTCGACCCCATCATATATGCTGCTACTGTCGTTGCTCCCTCTAAATTGGAAGCTCCCCTACAACCTCTACTACAGTTTGATATGATCTGTGATCTAAGATCCCCTTGGACCCCACTATAGGTTGTCCCAACACCCTATACACCATACCCTCCTTGATGCCAAGCCTCACTACAACATCCTAGATATTTTCTCCCTCTGAACGTATGAGTACCTGTCCATCCTTGAATGTAACTGCAAACCCCATGTCCTCCAAGCTTGATACTAAGAGAAACTTCATCCCTGAGACATATATCACTCTTTCCACCTCTAGAGAACCACCTAACTCTAGCTCGAATTTGACCCATCCAACCCCCTTTACTACATGCATGGTGTCGACCTCACTGCTCGCATGCTAGTCTGAGCCCATCTCTGAAATAGTAAGGAACATCGAACTCATTCCCATTATATGGCGAGATGATCCAACGCTACCATATTGACAACCTTCTCAAATCTAGCCTTCCAGTCATGCTATACGGACCCCTGCCCACGCTGCCAACCTTCTCAAATTTGGCCTTCTGGTCCTACTATCTGGGCCCCTTCACACGCTGCCCGCAGTCTCTCGTTGTTGCCCAGGTCCTTTTCTAGGCTACCTAGAGCTTTTCTAGGCACTGCCCGACTATCTCAGCCTGCTGCCCAACATTTTTTCTCGTTGCCCAAAAAATTCTAGGTAGTCTGCCTGCTGCCTGGTTGTTGCTCGGACCTCTACGGGCTACCCAGATGCCCTCTCAACTCTCTGCGAACCTATTTGGCTCAGCCAACAACTTCTTATTTTTCTATGTTTCACCCTCCTACTATTGATCGTCACTTACTAGCGGCCCATTGTCCTCCTGAATTGGTGGTTGGCTCTCGATGGCTGCTGGCTCAAACCAATTTATTATTATAGTCGCGACGAACTGCTTCGACTCTCGTCTCCTAGCTCCATGTGTCTAGGCTGCTCTGCTCACTGATGTGGCCGCCTAAAGCTCCTCACCTCCCAGCTCATGCAGATTCTCTAACTCGTGACCCTTGCGCAACCTTCACTTGTTAGTAGATTACTTCGGTGGTTCCTATTCTTCACGTGAGGCTATCTACAAATTTCGGTGGCTACCAGCCTGCTCGGGTCGACTACTACCTTCGATCGCGTCCCTCCAACATGGATCTCAGTGCTTCTACAATTTCATAGCCTATGAATTGGAAACTGCTGCTACAAGCTGATGAATTTCACTGGTGGCCTTACCTCCATGTCCGCAACTTCTCTCCACGTCCACCCTTAGCTCCAGCCCGATGCTAATCCTTTCTATCGTTGGCTGCTTTTCCCGATGGCTCCATCACTTTCCCCTACACTATCCTACCTCACAATGATTTCTTTCTCATGTTGTCTGTGACTGTCTTTCCCAGCTTCCACAGTCTCTGTCGCCCCTGCTCCAAGATCCAACCATCTGTCGCCACCAACGACCTAAACAACTGTCAGTCATTGCCTTCAATCTGTCGTCGGATCATTAGAACATGCGCCCTCAACCAGTCGGTTTCTCCACCTTGCTTGGGATCTGTCCTTTTTTCCATGCTAGCATCTTGCTCAGTGGATCCTCCTCGACGACCTTTCTTTGTTTTGCCCGATCAGGACACTCGATCAACAATTTCTTTGTTGTCTATTGCACGTTCATGTGGTTCTAGCAGCCTCCACTCAACCATATTTGTATTGTGGATGCAACAACAAATCTGTTGACTCTTCTGGAATTTCAACTTGTGCGACCCCTACAACAAGTTCAACAGCTTGCGCTCGGACTGTCCACCTTGGTTGCAGAATCTTCTCCCTGTGATCTTGCTACCACTCTGTGACATCCAACACTCAACACAGTTTTATGGTTGTACGATCACTGTACGATTTTTTTTTTCTTTTTTTTTTTAATTAACCTTGATCCTATAGCACCAAAATTGGAGAAAAAATTCCCGTAGATCTATCTTCTTGCTGCTAAATCTTGTTCTCGTGTTCATGGTTTCCTCAGAGTCTCAACTCTAATATCATGTTGATTTTACTTGTCAAACCTAACACTCAACAATTATTCCTGATAAAATCACTTTATTGAACAACTGCACAGCTAGGTTATCAACTCAAAGTTAGCGGAAGCATAAACAACAGAAACCATAACACACGCACAAAAATTTTCAGGTAAATACCCTTGGAAAACCCTTGCGGGAAAACCAGTTCTGAGTTTAATTATTATTGGAATCCCTTCCTGGGATAATGGCCCTCAAAGGATTACAATGCAGTCATAACCTATCCCACCTGGCTGCTATCTCCCTCGCTGCCCCTTTGCACACTTCCTCAACCCTTCCCACTCAGACACAAGTACACGAGAAAGACTTCCTCTTGCTCCTATGCACTCATTGTGTGCTTCTCACTCTCCTTAGATCTTCTTTTATAATCCCCTAATGACTAAAACCCTAACCCTAGATCTCAATGGCCAATATTAGATCTTGCCTCTCACGATCTAATGGGCATGACTTAATCTCTCGTTGAGATGACTTAAATCACTTAAGTCACTCAACCTTACAAAAGTCACTTTAGTCATTACATAAAAGCCACTTTAATAATCTAGAGAATGTCGCTTGGACATATCCACATGGCAGACATCGCCAATGCAGAAGTACCTGTCCGAGCTACCCCAAAAGCTAACACTCCCTCTTAGTGAGGAAAGTACTTCTATAAGAATCTCCTCCCAGATCAATCTCCGACCCCATCAAATTTGTTGTTGTTGTCGCTACTCCCTCTGAACTGGAAGACCCCCCTGCAACCTCTGCTGCAGTTTGATCTGATCTGCGATCCAATATCCCCTTGGACCCCACTACAGGCTGTCCCAATACCCTATACATCATACCCTCCCTGATGCCAAGCCTCACTGCTACATCCTGGGTATCTGCTCCCTATGAACGTATGAGTACTTGTCCATCCTTGGACATAACTGCATACCCCATGTCCTCCAAGGTTGATACTAAGAGCAACTTCAATCCTGGGACATATATCTCTCCTGCCACCTCCATAGAACCACTTGACTCTAGCTGGAATTTGACCCATCCAACCCCCTTTACTACATGCATGGTGTCGACCCCATTGCCCTCATGCTAGTCTGAGCTCGTCTATGAAACACTAAGGAACATCGACCTCATTCTCATTATATGGTGAGATGATCCAACACTGCCATCTCGACAACCTTCTCAAATTTTTCCTTCTAGACCTGCTACCCGGTCCCACTGCCCAACGCTGCTTGGGTCCTTTTATGGGTTGTCCTGAGCTTTTCTAGGAACTACCTAACTATCTCAGCCTGTTTCCCAACATTTCTACTTGCTTCCTGGAAAAATCCTGAGCATTTTTCCCACTGCATGGGTGCTACCCAAACCTCTATGGGTTTTCAGATGCCCTCTCGGCTCTTTGCGACCCTATTTGGATCAGTCGGTCATTGCTACTTTTTCTACACTGCACCCTCTTATTGTCGGTCATCACTTACCAGTGGCCCGTTGTGCTACTGACTTGGCACCTGACTCTCGGTGGCTGTTAGCTTGACCCAACCGACTACTACAACATCAACGACCTGCTCCGATGGTTGCTAGCTCTAGTGCCACCTGTGTCTCCCAGCTCCATGTGGCTACGATTCTCTACTCACCCACGCAACCACCCAAAGCTACTCGCCTCCCAACTTAGGTGGATTCTCTAATCCGTGACCCCCGTGTAACCTTCACTTGCCAACAACTTACTTCGATGGTTCCTATTCTTCACGTGAGGTTGTTTGCAGATTTTGGCGGCTACCAACCTGCTCAGCTTGACTGCTACCTCTGTCCACATCCCTCCAGCATGGATCTCGACGTTGCTACAATTTTGTAGCCCGCGAATTGGCGATTGCTGCTATAGGTTGGTGGCTTTCGTTACTAACTTACCTCCACACCCACAACTTCTCCTCCATGTCCACCCTTAGCTCTAGCTCCCTGCTAATCCTTTTCATCGTTGGTTGCTTTTCTCGACGGCTCCAGTGCTCACCCGTGCGCTATCCTACCTCACGATGATTTCTTTATCGTGTTGTCCGTGGGCGGCTTTCCCAACTTCCATAGTATGTGCCACCCTTGCTCCAAGATCTAACCTATAGTCACCATCGATGGCTTCAACAATTGTCTGTCTTTGCCTTCAATCTGTCACCAAATCACTAGGACATGGGCCCTCAACCAACCGGTGGTTCCACGCTGCTTGGCGGATGTCCCTTTTTCCACGCTGGCATCTTGCTCAGTAGATCCTCCTCAACATCCTTTCTTTGCTGCCTGATCAACACACTCGGTCGATGATTTCTTTTTTTTTTGCTGCACATCTGTGCGGTTCTAGCAACCTCCACTCAACCATTATTTACTTTGCGGTTGCAACAATATATCTGTCGGCTCTTCTGGAATGTCGACTTGTGCGACCCCTACAACAACTTCAACAACCCGTGCTTGGATTGTCCACCTTGGCTATAGAATCTTCTCCCCATGAGATACTACCACTTTGTAGCATCCAACACTCAACATAGTTGTACGGTTGTACTGCAGCGACCATATGATGACTGTACAATTTTTTTTTCTTTTTTTTTTTAATTAACCTCGATCCAAAAACACCAAACCTGGAAAAAAATTTCCCGCAGGTCTATCTTCTTGCTGCCAAATCTTGTTCTCGCATTCTTTCTTTCCTCAGAGTCTCAACTCTGATACCATGTTGATTTTACTTGTCAAACCTAGCACTCGATAATTATTCCTAATAAAATCACTTTATTGAACAACTGCACATCTAGGTTATCAACTCAAATTTAGCGGAAGCATAAACAACAAAAACCATAACAAATGCACAAGATATTTCAAGTAAATACCCTTGGAAAAACCCTTGCGGGAAAACTAGTTCTGAGTTTTATTATTATTGGGCTCCCTTCCTGGGATAATGGTCCTCAGAGGATTACGATGTAACGATATCCTATCCTACCTAGCTGTTATCTCCCTTGTTGCCCCTTTGCACACTTCCTCATCCCTGCCCACTCAGAGACAAGTACATGATCAAGACTCCCTCTTACTCCTATGCACTCTTTGTGTGCCTCTCACTCTCCTTAGATACGCTTTTATAATCCCATAATGACTAAAACCCTAACCCTAGATCTCAATGGCTAAGATTAGATCTTGCCTCTCACGATCTAATGGTCACGACTTAATCGCTCGTTGAGATTACTTAAATCACTTAAGTCACTCAACCTTACAAAATTCACTTTAGTCACTACATAAAAGCCACTTTAACAATCTAGATAGTGTTGCTCGACACCTCCACATGGCAGGCACCGCCAATGCGAAAGTACCTATCTGAGCTATCCCAAAAGCTAACACATATAGTTTTAGAAATAATTATACCCATGTGTCTTCTTTCTTGTATGATTTGGTTATATATAAAAACTTGTTCAGATTTGATAGGTGAAGTGGACACTGAATTATATTACAATTTATAGTTATACCTTCATGACTCTTGGGTGGAGGCATCTTCACTTTATGTTCCTTCTATCTCATTTTTTTTTCTTTTTAGAACATGATCTCGCAACCCTGCCATTTCTTGACTCTATGTTGTTGTCTTGTGATATCCATGCCAAAAGCGAGTGGCTCTACCCCATGATAACTCCTCTTCAAACCCACCACTACTTTATGCACAAACCACGATGTCGTTTTTTGTATTAAACTTCCACAAAAGATCATATTTAAACTTCCAAATTTATAAATTTCTTTGGTCATTTGCATTCTTGGTTTCGTAAACACATTATTAGCTACGTTGTATCCAAGTAACCTCAGGTTCCCATTAGGAATTTATTAGAAAAATTGATGTTTTAACCCATAAACATTATTGAAAACAATAAAAGAACCCCAATTCCACCCAAATTTCATGTTCTAGATTCATAATATTTGTATTAAGGAAATATCACTCTTGCAACGTTCAACACAATCTGTTGTTAACAACATTTGCTCCCCAAAGAGTCAAGGATTGAGTCCTATAGGTTGGAGAACAAGAATGGTTTGATGATAAATTATTCACTAGACATGTAAAATGATTTTCCCATTTCACCCTTGAGTGTTAATGCTATCAAGGAGAGAAATTGATATACACGATACATGACATGAACATCCAACCTACAAAATTTAGAATATGATAGAGGTATAACTCAATTTCTTTTATAAACCTGAAAAATATTTTATGTTTTTTTAAAACCCTTTGTAGGTTAGGGATTGCAATTTGTAATGCCATGGTTTCTGGAGAGAAAACCCCATATGTTGAAAATAAAGGTATTTCTCTCTCTATAGAATATAGCATCACATTAATAGATAAAAAGAACATAGTGTGAACATGATGTAATTGGTATTATTGTTCATAACTTTCTTTCAACTTTGTTGGATCCTTCATTTCGAAGGGTGTTTTGGTGTGTATTTTATGTCACTAGACCACTGTGACTCAAATTGTAAGCTTTTGGTGTGGACCTCCCAACTCCTAAAGCAATGACTAGAACAAGGGTGTCTTATTATCTTGGGGTCATGTTTGTGGTCTGATATTTGGCATCTAAAAAAAACCAATTCTTAATAAAGCTCTGTTTTGGCTTTTCTTTCATCAAAACTATAATATTATATTTTTTTCATAGAGCCAGTGAAACCCACAACTGAAAATGACAGTCACAGAGTTGTATCTACATATTATCTTCAATAGGAGATGCAGATTCTGTTAAAGAAGGCATAGAGTATGATGCAAAGAGTGGAGCTAACGAGGTTTCCATTTTTATTGCAATTAATAATGTTAGTGAATCCCAAGGAAAGGGAGCTAATATTAATTCCTCCAAGGAGGATAAGAATTCGAATGTTGAATCCACAACTAGCACTCAATACAGTAATGTTGTAACACATAGTCCAACTTCCGAGAAAAGGAGAGAGACCCTTATTCAACAAACTATAGGTGAAGATCTGTAATGTTCAAAGAAAGCTTTGTTTTCTATGGGAGACTCTACTTCGCTAAAAGTTGTAGATGCCATGAACAATGATTCTAAATTGAACACAAAATGAATTGGAGGTGAAGTTGAAACCCTTGTGAAAAATGATAGCATTGATCTAGGAATTGAATAGATAGAGAAGAAAATCTCTTGTCTTACACAAAATGTAGTAGAATTGGCATTCAACACAAACCACTGAAAAAAACATACCAAACGAAATTGAAAATGAAGTAAAGACTAGGAATATCCCTCAAGATTTGGAAGAAAATCAGGTCATATGGGCACAAGTTAAGAAGAATTCTTACCAAGCTAGGTTGTGCCAAAGAGGGATAAGGTTGACAGAATACTGAATTCAAAGAAAATTAATGTGTCTAAAGATGCAATAGGAGATGCATGTTCCTTTAGAAGATTTGATGGGAAGGATAGCATATCTCCATTGGTTAGACCTACTGAAAATTGCTTAGACGAGAGTGGTTTTGGCATGAATCAAGAGAAACTTCTTATATAGACTATAAGCCAGTCCTTCTCAGTTGTGTTTCAACCCCATAAGTTCCTAGGCTAGATAGAACAAAGTTTCCAAAGATAAGCCTACATCCATGTTCACTTTCAAAACTAAAAGAGATTCTAGTTGTGTCAAAATAGTAATAGATCAAATTGGAAAACATCCATTTTCCAGCTCACATGGGACTGGGAATATAAAGTTGATTGATAATAGAAGTGGATCATCACTGCCTAACTCTTCTAGTATAGAGATGGATGAGATCATACAAATACTATCATTTGAAAATGAGACAAACACTATCATTTGAAAATGAGACAAACATTGTTGATCTTCAGGGTTTCTCACATATTATGGATGCTAAATTTATCCCATATAACTAAAAGAAGTGGATTCAGTTGGAGATTACTTAATATCACATGCATTTATGAGTTCTCATATTTGTATTTTTACTAAATTTTGTTTTTCATTGGTGTTCTCCACTTGGAGCAACACTTATTGTTTATCCCTATATTCCAACCAACTTTATTTTTTCCAAATTTATTTCAAACTCACAGATGGGCCAATCAAGGTGGGGTGTGGTCTTCCACAACACCAATGTGAATGCTCCTCTCCACACATGAAAACCCTTTCATAGAGGTTAGTAGCCATCTCTTTATACAAGAGCAAAGTTCATTTCAACCTGTTGGGCTGGGATGAAAGCATCTGAGTAGGGGGTCAAAGTTTTGTTGGTGGGGGATGTAAATGCAAAAGAGCCATTCTTTCACTGTTTCCCATTCTTCCTCGAACATAAGTACTTTATTCCAAATTGGGACCCTGAATGTGATTCCCATAAAGGTGGTGTTCTTTTGCTCCAGTTGTGGCCTTCCCCGACTCCCCCTAACCATTACAGGTAGGCTTGCATAAGATTATTCCAGTGCTAACAGAATTCGATTCTCCAATAACAACCACTACATTTGATTTGGGACAATGGTTTCTTGCATACAATTCAGAGGGTGGGTGGCACTAAAAAAATCAAGAGTACTCTTGAAATTTGTTGTTCAACCGACATCTCTAGACCCTCGAATCAAGAGATCAGATGGAGATCTTCATATTAGGTAGATCATATTGATCTGATGCTTCCTCCATTGAGAAATCGTTGGGAGGAACCCATGTAGGATTCACTTTTTGTAATACCAGTCCCATGGAAATAGTAATGCACGTCATTCATAAAGAGAGACTTTGACCTATATAACTATTTATGACATAGATAGTTGTCAGTCTTTTATACGCAACAACCATCTCATTCTTCCCTTTCTATTGTTACAACAAGTTATTACACTATATCAATATTGATTTGAGCAAATAGCTATCTATGAATCTAGCACTTTATAGAGATCTTATTGCCTACCATATACATCTTAACAACATTTCCAAGAGAAATAGATAAATGAATGAGCAGATGAGATGAGCTCCTTGTAATGATAAAACACGATTTGGAAATAGAACGCTCTACATAGGGATAGATATAGCTCCAAGGTTGGGGAATTCAGAAGAGTTGAGAACTTTAGCTGCTTAGGAGAACCATTGCTCTATCGTCCTATGTAAACCCATTAATACACATATAATAGAGGTGGATATAACCCGAATGCCCCTGTTTGGAAAACACATCATAATCTCCAATCCATTAAAACAAAATCTTGACTTGATCAAAGCATAAATGCCTTGATTGTCGCTCCAACCGATCGATTTCCACCATCATGGTTTGCCCTAGTCCAACCAATATTCTTTGGGGATGAGGAGTTCTTATATCGGAGTTTTGCAGTTTCCTACCCGCCCGCCTCTTAAATAAGAAGAAATAGGGGTGGATTTAGCTGCTTCATAACCCGACTCGAGGAAATTTCTCGGATAGGATACATTGAATGTTGGGCGCTTTCTCACAAGTAACTACTTTCTAATAAGAGGCTGAATCGAGGAGAAAAATTTCTCGATTGACCTTGGAAAATCAAGGAGCTGGTTCTTTTAATTGGCAACATGAGGGGACGAAATCAAGTCCTTTATCGGAGTTGCTGTAATATCTAACTGAATCCATTACAGCCTGTTTGCATGGGAGAACGTTAAATGAAATCGTCTTTTTCATCCCTGATCCCTCTTCTTCGACATATTAGAAACGAGGCTCTCAACCTAGCTATGGGATCGCGTTCGACCTCCAACCCAACTCCACATTTAGGTCATAAGTTGATTCTAGGGGAAGAGGGAGAAGGAAAAGATGAGACACATTCCTCTCTTTTCCTTTTTTCTTTCCTCTATTCCTTTCTTCTCTCCCTTTACTGATACCAATATCAACAAGAGTAGGGAACTGCTACCACACTATTGTTCTCTTCTCTAGCCTTAACTTGAAATCAGATTTAATTGAACATGCATATGTTCAATCTTGAATAGAATCTATCCTTGCCTTTCTGATTGTTGCACCACGTTAACCAAAAACTCCTACTTGCTCTTTTTCCTCTTGGATCGATCAAGTTGAGGTTGATTTGAAACTTACACCATTTAGGAAATTCTCCTTATTTCCATTCAAATGGAAATCCACCTTCCTTGTCTTCAGTTTCCTCAACCCTATTGAAATAACCACAAAGAATCCAATGTCTAGAGGTCTTGTCTGCCCCCCTTTGAATAAGTAATAAGTAGCAAGGATTTTTTTTTCAAGTAGGACTCAACGACTAGTTCCACACATCTTTCCTCTCCTTATACAATTAGAAGCATAGATGGAGACAATACCATAAGGATGGACGCCTTGCTTAAGCTCTGCCCACACAACTCTTGCACCCTGACCCTACTATTTGATCTTGAAGTCTCTCATTCAGTAGCAAAACAACTCCTCCTTTGCCTTCAATGTTTTGAGGTTATTATTATAGATGTAAAATTTAAATGACAAAATCAGCTAGTAAATAGTTTTGTCATACACTTAGCAACCTAGAGATAACTGTCTTCTATGAACTCTGAAATGTCTAAACCCACATTCAGAAATTACCATAAGCAGAAATACACATTGCTAAGTAATTTTGCAGTGGAATAAACACAATGAGCAACAACCATTCAACGCAGAAAAACGCAGAAATTTAGGCAATGCCAGGGAAAACCCCAATTCGGGGAAACCCAATGAGAAAGAAAGAGATTTATTATTCAGCTTCAGAAAAGTACATATCAACAGCAATAAATATCAGTTCCAACAAGAGAAATCCATTTACAACACACTAAAACAACCCCCAAAATTTCTGCCTCGAAAAACATGCTAAGTCTGTACTGTTGTATGGCCTGCCTAGAAATCTACACCTTGAAAAGTGTGCCCACAGTCTACTATACAGACTGTCCTGTACGACCCAACAACAAGAAAAATACTCAAACCATCATTGAAAACTGTGCCAATGCGGCCTCAATTTTCATGCCCTCTTTCCCTTGCTGTATGGACTGTACGGACTATACAGATCCGTACAATATAGCCTCCAATAACAAAAAAATAACTCAGCACTCAAACATAAATGTTCCCTTGGGATTTGTGCCCAATATCTCTTTGAAAATGCACCCTCTTTGCTGCCCTAACTTCCCTCTCTCAAGCTTATTCAAAAATCTCAATCTCCTCCTCAATGTGTCTTGCACACTACCCAATGCATTCTCCTATAATCTGAAAGTGACCCTTCACCTTCTCCAACCCTTGATCTAATAGCCAAGATCTAATCTTGCCTTTACAAGATCAAGGGTCATGATTCGTTCCCTCCAAAATAAATCACTTAAAATATTAAAGTACATTTCCACTTTATAACATAAGTGCACTTTATGAAATAAAGTCACTTTAATATTACAAGGTACACTTCATTAAAAAGTCACTTTAATAAAAGAACCACTTTATCACAACTTTATAAAAACCCATTACAAAGTCAATTATCTAGTAGTGTAGGTACAAGGTTACTTATACAAGACACACATGCAGAGTACCTCTCGAGTTAAAAGGCTAACAATAGACCCCGGCCATATGAAGTCCAGTGTGGTCTATAACTTCAAACCAATGATTTGAACCTCTTGCAAACAAAGCACATCCAATTCATTACTACTAAAAGGCCTCACAATCTCTTTTCTATCAGGAGATAACCCCTATCTCACTTGCTAGATTCACTTCTTATGATGATACATTCTACCTACAAAATCTGGGATTTGAGAATCCCTTTCCATTTTATTGGCCCGGGGCTTGTAAGAATGCCGACTCTCCCTATATAACATGGTCTATTACTATATAACAAGTTCCTTCCTCTTCTGAATTGACTTCGCTGAACATGTTCTTTCCGTCTATATATTCTCTTTGCAAATTTGGCTACTCAAGGGAAAATATCCAAGCAAGGGTGCTTCACTGACAAGAGGTGCTTTATGACTAGATTCCCACGGTGAAATAATCATTTCTAACTTTTCTAAGATGGGGTATTAATATCATTGGATGGAAAAGCTAATGCAGTTGAAGAATTTGCACCTTTTCCCTTTGAATCCATATCAAGGTCAGACACCTTCTGAAGAACATCTGACAGAGGCTTTCCTAGCTTCTAATTCTCTCCCTCTACTCTCACATCATCTTATTCTCTACCCTTAAATAACATAGGGTTAGAGTATAAAGAAGTCCCTGTATATCTCTTATCTCCTTCCACCCCTGACTTACGTTGTCTTTGTTTCCTCCACTCCATTCTAGGGCAATTTCCCTGCCCATCAGTTTTGCAAATGTGGCAAGCAAACAACCCCCCAAGCCCAACAATTGCACATCAAATGGCAGAGCTCGTTTTGAAAGTGATGGGTTGAAGGGAAAAGCTCTTATCTAGGTGTGCATAATTCTTGAAGAGGGTTTCTCGACCAGGCTAAGGCAATTGTTTCACAAACAAAAGTTATGATTATCACTATCTAACTGCATTAGCTAAGAAACAGGGAGTGCCAAGTGTTTAGGTAGGACTGCCTCGCATCCATAAACAAGTGAAAAAGGGGTAGGATTTATAAACATAAATCAAATGAAAGTCTTTCAAGTCTGTCATTAAAGAATAGGAAGATGAAGTAGAGAATAAGGGAAAAACTCAAGATTGAAACCCCTCCAATTCCTCTTGTTCAAAACCAAGAGGAAGAAAAAGAAGGTTTTGGTGGTTTGAATGCAAAGAAGAAATGAAAAGTACTTCCTTCATTCAAACTTGCCCAAGAGTCAAATACGAGTCTCTCTAACCAAATCTTTATCAATGAAATCGGAAAAATGGGCCCTATTACAACATAATGCACATTCACATCATGTTTTCGAGGTTAAGAAGAAGGCGATGCATCTTCATGGGGTCCCACCGAAACCATTTTAATGAAATTATTTTAGCCAAGGTTAAAGAAGGGGGCACCCCACACTCCACACAGTTGGACATTCATGTCATATTTCAGCTAGGATTAGAATAAAGAGGGGGGCACCCCTCTCGGACCCCACACAAGCATCGTGTGATTGGCTTCATTTAGAAAGGAGGGCGCATAAATGATTTGACTCATGTTTTATTTTGTAATGTAATAAGTGTAAAAGAAAGGGGGGCGCTTCAAGGGCCCACCAAACATATGTATTACTCGGCTATAGAAAGGAGGAAGCGCTCTTCAAATGGGGCCAACTGTAGAGGAAGTTGTGCGCCCTTCTCTCATTTTTGACCTAGCTGTTGGGCTATGTGGATATTTAAGTCATCTTTTGTACACGAGACTATTTAAGTCACCTTTGTACATGAGAACTGGGTTGAAAGACTTTGTACTAGCTGGCTGCATTATTTTGCATAATTTTTCCAAGGAAAAATCTCTTGGCTGGTCTGTTTGTGTGCCCTGGAGGCTAGGGATACTACCTTAAGACTGGATTCGCTGCATCTCAATGGTTAAACAACTAATCTGCTTGGGTATTGTCATTTGAAGTGCTTCTCTGCTGTTTTTTCTCTCAGCTATTGGATTAAATTCACACAGGAACATTCCATGATAACTCTTGGTTGGTCTTACTTTATTTCTTGTCCATATTGGCAAAGATAAATGATGCACATTCTAATTTTGTCCATGAATTAGAGCTGGGTTCATACTTTACTTGTATGTTGCAGGAGGTTCACCTTTTTCTCAGTAGAGGAGCTACTCCCCTCTTTATATACTCATCTAGGCCCCATTTACCCGATAGACAAGGCACTGGTATACTTTCTTCTTAGCCATTTTTTTATCTTTCCAACTCAAAATTCCTAGGGATACAGATCCAAAGTGTGCCCAGGGTTCCCATTTTCAAGGGTTTGTTGTCCCAAGCCTAGCCAGTGCCCTACCTTAGTCTCATAATCAAAAGATCTGGCGCCCTTTTCAACCACAAAGCCCTGGAACCTCTATTTCTGAATATTATCTATGGGCTGTGTGATCAATTTCGCCCCATTCATAACTGATTGAGAATTGGGTATCAGAAATTGCAGGGCTGTCTACCAACTGTTCAACTAAATTCTTGTGTAAAATTTTCAATGAAGGGCAACTTTGTGACAATGGTTTGGTGATTGCATGGTTGAGTTAAAATCCTTGTTCTCTCAATTTTCTGTTGATGATGGTTTACAGGTGGTAGAGAGGATAGCTATAGAACATCTATTCTTAGTGGTTTCTTTCTTTTTAGGTAATGAGGCAAGTGCCTTTGGTCTTAAAAGGTAACAAATTTTTTGGTGTAATGTTGCATTTTCTGCTCTGTAGCTTTTCTTGATATGCATATCCACTACAACAGCAACAGGAAGTTATTGTGATCCTGCCCTCTGTGGTGTTTTTGAGTGTGAATTTCAAAATCTAACAGCAAGAACATGCATTTACAAGGTTGTCACCAAACCATTTGACAAAAGGTGTATATGAGTTTCTTCTAAGCCTGTATATTAGTTTGTTATTTGGGTGTTTGTGGATTGGATTTAGAACTTGAAATTCAAGATGGAAACTTTTTCAATAGTGCTCTTCCTATTGCAAATCAATGTATGCTCTCTTACATCCCCCAGTGAAGGCGCGCTTCCACCTCAGATCACGCCATAAATTCGATAAATTTACAGCATATAAGTAGACCTTTGAATGAATGATTTTGCAACACTTGCTGTACTTTGCAGCCCATTTTTTGGAGTTTTCTTAGCCTTCACTCACTGGTTATTCCCTTCTTACGAGAGCTAGAAACTCCTTTACAACCTGTATACCATCACTAATATGTTAATTGGGGGGCTGGTTATGTTTGTTTTTGCAACAGAAAATTATTAAGCCTGAAACTGCAACCAGGTTAGGTATCAGGGTTACCTCAATACATCCTGTAGAGTACACTAAATGATCTGCTTCAGACTAAGGTTATTGCCCTAGCTCCTCTGCTCTGTATGCTTATCCAAAATTGGGAGAAATACATAATAGAGAGCCAAATCCTTGGTTAAAATTCATAATAGAGAATCCATATGCTCTTTTTCTGAGGTTAAAAGCCCTCACCAATTGGAGTTAAATTATGAGTTGAGGTAACTCTCAGGGCTGCTCCAGATTGAATATTGATACTACAACCGTTAGATTGATCATTCGTTTAGATAAGAGACTTATGTCAAGCAACCCAATGATCACATGCCATTTGATCCTTTCATAAGTGGTTTCCAACCCCTAAATTCCAGTTTGTATATCTCTTATAGAACTGGGAAAATCATTATAGCACGCCTTACACTCAGCCTGCACTAGCGTCTTTGTTCATAAGAAAAGTCTACAGAGGGCTGTAATAAATATTTGTATTGATATATCTTAAGATACAAAAATATATCTTTAAGGCTGAAATGATATATCTTAAGATACAGAAATATATCTTTAAGGCTGAAATAATATACTGTTTGGGGGAACCTGTAGCCAATCGTGTAAAGATCCTTTGTAGGGAAGCCCCCTAGAGGTGAGCTACATTCACCTTGAAGTGCGGGAAGATAGGTTGAGGTGACAGTGGTCTGTTTTCCGAGTTGCTCATCGATTTTTCTCTAGTATTGACCTTGCACTTTCTAGTGAGACAAATCAATTGGTAACAGGTCCTTCGCAACCAACCTTCCATTCAAAGAAAACCCTGCATTTCCGGGCTATCAAAAGAGGTGGGGCGAGTCTCTATCGCTTTTGGGTTACAAAGTCATCATTTACTAGCCTGTGTTGCCTCCTTTTGTGAGCTCTAATGCCTCTTGCATAGGCATGGTCCTTCCTCACTCCCTGCATGGTCCTTATAATAATACCAACTTTTCTGGTTGTATGTCTAGGGCTTGGATTTTCTTTGCTCGTAAGTTATATAACACCAGTCCTATCCATCAACAACCCCTCACTAATCAAGCAAATTTTCAGCCTCCTATAGCATACAGAAGAAAAATTCCACCAATATTTTCATTGGACTTGAGATTGGTAATATCAGAATGGCATGATGGAAATGCCATGTTTTGAAGTAGAGTTAAACTTCAGGTTATTGAGTTTGATAAAAGTTAGTTCGACCTTTTTACTGTTTAGAGCATCACATTACTGGGAATTTGATTGTTGCTTTCCATTGTTTCTTCAACTTAGCAGCATAGCTTTCTCTAGATTGTAAAAATGTAATCAAGGAGATTTGAGGAAATTATTCACCTTCTATACACCCAGCACAAGCCCCCGCGTTCCTAATGTCTACTCATTTCACGAGACTGTTCGAAGATAATAAGATATCAATCAAATGGCCTGTCAATGAGGAATCGAAGAGGATCTCCCATCTTCATCTTCCACCTTCCACTACACGGAGGAATCATCCATCTTCTCCCTAACAATCAGTCCAAGATTTTCAAATGAGGGATCATCCATCTTCTCCCTAACAATCAGTCCAAGATTTGCAAATGTGACTGTAAAGGTGAACCAGCATAAATTGTCAGGGTGATATTACTTACAAAAATCCAGTCAAGCGTCACACATTGCTTCAAGGAAGAGATAACCATCGTTGCAAAGGACATATATGTCTAAATGTGGCCGTAAAGGTGAATGGGCATGAATTGTCATGTTGAATTACTCACGGAAAACCGTTCAAACATTGCAACTCCATCCCTGTACTCCATCCTTGTGCATCCATGTCCGTGTGCGAGTAGAGTAAAAAATGCAATGCAAAATAAAATTTAAAATCCATATAATTTCGTCTAAAAGCAAAATCATTTTTATGAAAAAAACTAAAGGGAGAATAAGAAAGTTATAAACTTCTCATTTCCAGTTTTATTCCACCCATATAATTCCAGTTTTATTCAACCAATATAAAAATGAGAAATAAAGATAAGATCTCTTTTAAAAAACCAATAAATAATGTAAGAAAAGAAAGGGAGAATAAGAAATTGATAAAGAAATGAATGCAATTTTATAAAGGAAAATAGAATATTACCTAGAAAAATACACTAATTTCAATTTCATTGGAAGAGAAAGAACATTACAGGGTCAAGTAATTGTTCTCAACGCTAAATTCAGTTGAATCTTCCCAAAAAAGATCTGACAAAAATAAATAAAACTTAAAATTGAATTGAAATCGTCTTTTGGTGCCGTTAATATTAATCTTTGTCCGTTCCCAAGATCATCTCTGTTCTACAACAATTCTGGTCAGTTAGTGGCTTGCATGCTCGAACTCTCTCCGTTTCCAAGATCATTCGTGGCTTGCAGACCTGCATTAAGAATACATAAGAGAAGCAGACATGGATTAAGAATACATAAGAGAAGCAGGTGGCATGAAATTACGAAACAATTTGACAGAATATGTAAAAATAAAAGTGGATTTGGGTTGCAGAAATTCTTAAGAGAAGCAGGTGGCATGAAATCATGAAATTTTTTGACAAAATATGTAAAAATAAAAGTGGGTTTGGGTTGCACATTTCTGCAATGCATTGAAATCAATTATAAGGTGAAACACTATTGATCTTCATGGTTTCTCACATATTATGGATGCTAAGTTTATCCCATATAACTAAAAGAAGTGGATTCAGTTGGAGATTACTTAATATCACATGCATTTACGAGTTCTCATATTTGTATTTTTACTAATTTTTTTTTTCATTGGTCTTCTCCACTTGGAGCAACACTTTTTGTTTATCCCTATATTCCAACCAACTTTATTTTTTACAAATTTATTCAAACTCATAGATGAGCCAGTGAAGGTGGGATGTGGTCTCCCACAACTACACCAATGCGAATGCTCCTCTCCACACATGAAAACCCTTTCACATAGGTTAGTAGCCATCTCTTTATACAAGTGCAAATTTCATTTCAACCTGTTGGGATGGGATGAAAGCATCTGAGTAGGGGGTCAAAGTTTTGTTGGTGGGGGCTGTAAACGCAAAAGACCCATTCTTTCACTACTTCCCATTCTTCCT
>SNQJ01S0143073.1:1649-12012 GCA_010110895.2 Picea sitchensis
ATGGCCTAAAGCCGACATAAATAAAATAACATTACTAATCTAAATTACAACTAATGGCCTAAAGCCGACATAAATAAAATAACATTACTAATCTAATATGCCCCAATTAAGTGGTAATGAGCCAATATTAGGGCTTAACAGCTTCTGTTCAAATTTTGGAAATCGACACAAAGTATAATTTCCCCATTCTTTTTTCTTACTGGGATCAAATTGGATACCCATTCGGAATACCTCAAAGGAACGATAATTTTTTCATCTAAAAGCTTCTTAACTTCTTTCTCCATGACAGGCAACAACATAAGATTGATTTGCCTCAACTTTTGCCTGAAAGGTTTGGTGTTTTCTTTTAATGGGATCTTGTGCTCTATTATGCTTGTGTCATAAGTTATGAGATCTTCATAAGTCCAAACAAATACATAAGCAAATTCTTTCAACAACTTAGTGTATTCTGCCCTCTGCTTTTCTGATAGGCTGCTTGACAATTTGATGTATTTTGGATCCTTTTCAGTGTCCACATTGCACTCAGGGATATCAACATCATCAATGGATACCTTCCCTTTCAATGCCACATCATTTCCATCAAATAATCTTTCCAAAGGAACCAGTCCCTTTGGAATATGATTGCTAGGCAGCTGCACAATATGATGATTAACAATTTTATTGAGGAAAACATCAGCATGAGGAGTGATTTCTGGATCATGATCCTGATCAATGTGCAATGCAGAAAATTCATCAACAATCTCAAGAATTTTTTTAAGTTCTAAATCATCTTCGAACACCTTCCAATATTTTACATTGTCCGGTATAGAAGGCCTACATTTGACTTGTACATCATACTTGATTTTTGGTGGTATAGGAGTTTTGAAGTTGCTTACTGATACAGCCAAAGAATCAGCCACAATATTCTCTTCTCTAGGAATGAATGATATATTAAAAGCAGAGAAAAAACTGTCCACTAAATCCCATACTTCATTTCTGTAAGATCTAAGCCTAGGATGCTTTGTTTGATAAATATTTTTAATATGATGGACTATCAATTCAGCATCCCCAAATACTGACAGCTCCTCTATCCCCGTGTCTTTTGTTGCCCTCAAACCCAAGACAAGAGCCTCATATTCTGCCACATTATTAGTAGTCTCAAATTCTAGTTTATATGACAAAGATATAGTTACTTGAGTTGGTGAGACAAAGATCACCCCAGCACCATCACCTTCCTTGGAAGAGGCTCCATCAAAGAACATCTTCCAGACAGAAGTAGTTAGAGGAGGCTCTTCAGAAAAGTTGATTTACTTTTTTCTGATTTCTAAAGGGGCTTCTGGGGCATTGATGAGCTGCAAAATACTAGATCCCAGATCTGTATCAAAAGCAAAAACAAGGTGATTGGTGGGGTTTTCTTCATCACTAATGATGTAAGTCAATTGAGCTTCCCTGTAAAGTCTTCTATGCTCTCCCCCAAAAACAGGAATAGTAGCATAAGATAGATCCATCTGCAAGGTTCCCCCAAGTCTTTTTATCCAGGATCTTGATAAGAGCATACCAAACTTGGGGGGAACATCAACAACTACGATATCCATAAGTATACTCTTCATGGGAAGCAGAAATAAGGTCACCACCATATCCTTAATGACTCCAATACATTTTACTTTTATGGAGTCAAAAGAATATAAGTCACGATAGTTCTTTGTGACTTCTAACCCAAGTTCATCCATAACAGATTTTGGCATAAGATTGTGGGATGCCCCTAAATCCATGAGACAATTGTGTAGCACATTATCATGTATATTCAGTCAAGTATAGAAAGGTGGGGATGAGTCATATCTGTCTTCTATCAAAGGACCTAAAATCACTGCTGGTTTTTCATCTTGCAGATTTATGGAATCAGTGGCATTTGGAGATGATTTTGGCTGTAACATCTTGGATAAATATTTTTTAAAATCCTCATTTTTTATCAATTCCAAAAAAGGTACAGGGATCTTTATTTTCCGGATCTCATTCTCAAAACTGAAGGAAGGGGAAGGCTTCAAGATCTCTTTGGTTTCAGGAGGAGGATCTCTGATCAAAACTTGTGGGGTTTGAGAGTCTTTTTCCTTGCTGCGCACTGTCACAGCCTTGGCATAATCTTCTTTATGAACATGCTGATTAGGGGCATCATTTTTTTATACATTCTTCTTATATCTCATATTATATCTACTAGGATTTTCCTTTGCTTTCTCTGCCTTGCTTAACTCATTAATTTGAATATCCATTAAAGATTACTCATAAGAGGATTGAGTCAAGTGTGGGGATGGGGAAGTATCACCTAAACAGTGAATCTCATGATCAGCTTCAACGTCTTCTTCTTCATCTGCCACTAAATTATTTTTCAAAGGAGCTTGTACCCTTTGATCATCTCTCTCTCTCTGTTTCTAGGATCCCTAGGAAAGATTCGGGGAGCATTATTTGGTCTCCTGTAGTTACCTTTGTTATCATTGTTTTGAGTATTTCTATATGTCTGTTTCCCTTCTGATTTTAATTTCTCAATTTCAGTGGAGAGATATTTTACTAATTTGGTCAACTCATCTACTTGAGAATGGAAAATAGAGGAATCAGAAGTTGAAGCTTCAACTTTGTTTTTTCTCCTATCCATATCATATTTCCCCCTGAGTTTATATGATGCCACTATGTTGGATTCTACCTCTAAGGCAACTTCTTGCATATGAACCAAAGAAGCTGACCTTCTTTCTCTCAAAAGGAGGCAGAATTTGGAATCAAAAGCACTGGCATAAGTTATTTTTTCCATGGTTTCAGTGGGTTTGATCTCATCACAGATCTTATTGTACATTTTGTTAAATCTTTTAGAAAAGTCAGAGACAGACTCTCCTTCTTTCCTTTTCAAAGATCCAAATTCGGTGATGTAGTACAAAAAATCCTTTTTGTCACCCCAATGCCTCAAGAAGGCTTCATCCAATGCCTCAATACCAGCAATGGATCCAGGGCCCAGACCCCTAAACCACTTCCTAACCTCACTAAACAGGCTTTGGATGAAAACCCTCATCCAAACATCTTCATTTTCAATATTTTGGTTATCTGCATAGCTGTAGAAAGCAACAAGATGTTCCTCAGCTGTTACATCTTCTTCTCCCGTGAACTTAGGCATGTATTTCAGATAATCTCCAGGGGAAAGAACATTCAGTGGATGAGGTAAAAGTAGAGGAGCATATCTTGCAACCACTATGGCATCCATCCTATTAGCATGGGGGTTAACAACTGCCATTTGATTTTGGATTCTTGGTGAACAAGAAGGAGAAGGAGACTTGACTGTATGTAGAGTAGGAGAGGAAGGAAAGGATGAAGGGGGGGGTTTCAATTTTCACAATAGAAGGTTGAGCCTTTGAAGAGGATGGTAAGGTCTGAGAGGGAGATGAAGTTCCTACTTCTTTGGCAGTAAAAGTTTTAATAGAAAGAGGTGTAGCAAAACCTAAAGTAGGGAAATATTCAAAACTATAAAGACTGAAAAACTTCTCAATATCAGGGGAAGGAAATATATCAATGTTTTCCTCTTTCAATTTAGTCTCAAAGGAAGAGTATTCAACAAGAAACTCTTCAAAATCAATCTTTTTAGATACTTCAGCAGAAGATAAAGGAAGCTTACTTGATAAAATAGCTAGAGTATCAAGAGTAGAATCAGGCAACTGACCAAAAGCACTTGTAGCAACAACATAAAAAATTTTTTGGGAAGATTTTCCCTTCTTGATTATCTTCTCTGGGTCAGCCTCAGGTGGTACCAAAGGTAGTAGTGGATTTGATCTTGTATGTCTCTCTTTAGGTGCTAGAGTTGAAACAATGGAGTCACCAGGTGCAGTCTGCAATCTTTGAAATACTGAGTTCTAATGCACCTTTAGAACTAGAATATTGTGTCATTTTAATCCCAGGGAAAAGTCTTCAAATCGTCCCCGGCAGTGGCGCCAAGAATGTTAGCACTAGAAGTTAGCTTTAGATTGCATGGAAGGCAAGCCCAGTACCCATCAAGTTATACGTGAATGAAAGAGTGTTTTAAAGGGTCAAGTGGAAAAATGACTCAAATGGTAATGTTCTAACTCAGACAACATGGCTAGCATGCACCAACAATTAAGGTCTTAGCTAACTTCTATCAGTAGTTTGGGAGTAAGTATGAATAGAGGGAAGACTTGAGTGAGAGGAGTGTAGGGACTGCTGCAAACATCAGGTCTACAAAATTCTAAGGAAGAAAGTTTATAATCACAAATTCTTGACATCGGAAACTAAGGAAGCTAAATAAACATCATGATAATATAATGATCAAACATTCACCATAACATCACCACAATAATTCATGTGAATCATTCAAAGCATGAAAATTTAGCATCATAAGCAAAGACTGAAAGAGAAGCTGATTTCTATTAGCCAAAAAGTCTTAAGTCCAGTACATCACTAGATCATAGTCACTTCATCAAAATATTACAAGTAAAGGGATCCTTGCTCAACCATATGAAACCTACTAAAGCAATTGATCTATCTATTTATAACAAGAAAGGGAGGTAATAGTTGGAGGTATGAGTTGGCCTGTTTCCCTTGAAAATATCTAAACATTTATTTGTTCTAACAACTAGAATAACAGCCTATGCTATAAAATAGGGAAATGCTGGTGACTAGTCCAATCATGCTTCTAATTGCTTTGATCCTCTTTTGCTGCTTAGCTCCTATTTTTCCATGTGTCATTTTGGATCCTGTAGTTGTCCTCAAAATTCCAGCTGCTACTTCTGTAACTTTCTCCATCATCAACTTATCCAAAAGTTGTTGGCCTAGTCCTCCTAGATTCCTGGTGTTTGATGGCAACTTCCTTGGGTAGCAACTCTGGGTTGTGCACCGTAAAATGGAACAAGGAGAGAAGGTAGCTCCTGTGGGTAGCGCCATAGTGTTGCATATATGTGCCAACATTGGTCCTCTGTTGAAATATTAGGTAGCGCCCCTGTGTTGTGCTTGTGTGTAAACCTGCTCCCTGCCAAATATTACGTAGCACCTGTGGGTAGCGCCACTGTGTTGCACCCGTATGATGATTCTATTCTCCGTGGAATATTACGCAACGCCTTTACGTAGCGTCACTTACGCTGCGTCTGCATATAGGTTTGGGTAGCATTGCCAAAACGCAACACCTTTCAATCTTGAATATGTACAGAGCAGTGTGTGTCCTTTCATGATGACATAACCATTTTACTTAGGTGCCTTGACCGTACCATAGGTAGTGCCTTTTACCACTGGGTGAAGCTATCACTTAGAAAAAACTCAAAATACATATAGATAAATGCCTAGAAGCCTGTATAGATGGCACAACTACTATGTGCATATCAGTTAACCCTCCCAAAAAGGAACAATTCTAAAAAATGGGGCTTACCATTACCAACTATTTTGTCATTTTAACACTAAGCCTCACACTCTTTCTGGTAGAAAGAGGATCTTCAATTGGCACATCAGACTTCTTTTTCCTAGCATTGATAGGCTTCTTCTATGTAGCTGTGCTGGTTTATCATCCTCAATGGCAGCTTCAACCAACACCTGAAAATTCCTTTGGGTTACCTCATCTTAAAAGTGTTTCAGCTCTGCCTTTAACTTCTTGTTCTGAGACTAAAAGCCTATGTTCTGTCTGTAAACATTCTTCAGTTGTTTATGTAGGGGCAGAGCCTTTCTCGCTGCAAACCTTGCCAAGTCAAGGGTATGATTGTAGCCAACCATGAGCTCTTCCATCTGAGTCAAGTGAACCTTGTCTTCTGCTTTAAGACAAGTTATTTCTTTCCTTGCATCTCTGAGCTTCTTGATAAGTCTTTTGTAGGTCTAACTGTCAGGAGGGACAGTGGCATGCTCAATATTAATAAGCTTTTCCTCAGACTCCTCTTCCTCCTGCATGGGAAGTGTCTTGTCCACCTCATCAAGTTTCTCGGTGGCCTTACTTTTACCCTTCTTTCTCTACACAGTGGTTTCTTCATTTCTGACCAAAGGCTCCTCGAAGTGTTTCACATGGGTTTCTTCTTCTCTCTCCAAAGGTCTTTTAGTACCTTTACCTTTCTGTACGAGGGATTCTTGTTTTCTTTCGACAGGCTTCTCAATGCCTTTCTCAGAGGTCTCATTTCTCTTCTCCGAAGGTCCTTTATCACCTTTACCCTTCTTCTTTTGTACACGGGTTTCTAATTTCTCCTCTACAGGATTTTCAATATTCTTCCCCTTCTTCTTTTGAATAGGGATCTTTGGTAAAGACTGCTCTCTATAACCCTCCTTAGGAATTGATGACCTTGTGAAAGGTCTTTTACCTTTGATTTTGACTGCTGGAGGAGAAGGGGAAAAGAGAAGCTTCTTCCCTCTCTTAGATGTAGCTTTGGTAGAAGGAGGCACCTCTTCTAACCCTGGTGGAGGAGGTGGTGAAAAATCTTTGTGTGGAGAAGGACAAACTTCCTCCTAAGCTTCAATGACCTGCTTGTTGGCCTCTGACACTTGAGTAGGGGCTTTTCCCTTTGTCTTCCTACTTGTCCCTACTTTGGTAGCACTTTTAGGTGACAAAGGACTTTTCGTCTGTGATTGAAGAGTGGGTGCTAGATCCAACTTAAAATGAGAGGTAACCACAAAATTCTCCCATAAAATATCTTTCTTGACCAATTCCTCAGATACTATCATTCTGATTAATCCAGAGTGGAAAAGGATAGAATCCACATCTTTAGATTTGGCCTGTATCCCGTCTGACATATTAACTATACTCCTCAACAAGTAATAAGGAATTTTCATCTCAACCTTACCAGTAAAATGTAGCAACAATCTTATATGGTACTAGTATAATGTGTTGAATCTCCCTTCACAAGTAAAATATATCTGTATGATCTTCAATAGTCTGTCAAATTGTTCAATCAATTAGCTCCTTGGCATACTTTTGGATAGGTCATTGGCTTGATATTCAGGTTTAAAGAGATCCTTTGCATAAGCTTAACTCAAAGCCATGGATTTGAACCACCTTTCACCTATAATGGGGATCCCTGTTGCAGCTGAGATGGAGGCTTCAGTCACTTCAAACTCCAAATCCCCAACCTTAGTTTTCTTACCATCAAACTGCAATGCAAACTGTCTTGCTATCTCTATATGGCCTCTCTGCATCTTCTGACAGAAGAAGAGGCACCCTACTCTTTGAAAGGCCTCTCTTTCCATGGGTTCTATATTAAAAAGAAGCATGTCCACTGGTTCTGTCCTTACTATATTGCCTCATTTATGTGCCTTCTTCGATTTAGGGGTCTCCATGACTCAAAATGAGGGCTCTTAAAAGGTTGGGTAATTCTCAGAAGACTTTCAATGGGGTTTCAAATATGCAAGGCTGACCCTATGCAACTGAGTAAAATGTTTAATTTCAAGATGAAAGGAGGCAGGGGAAGCAACGCCTCTGGGTAGTGCAACGCATACGCAGAGGATAGACTAGTCTAAAGCTTGCAACTTCAAGGGCTAAGGAAAACAACATAAATCTGACTCATATATAGGCCATGAGGTTTACAGGTCTAAAAAAGAGAGGAAACGAGGCTATGATACAAAGATGAATCTTTTACCGCTGTGCAAACTTAGCAAAACGAAAACCCGAGCACAAATTTCATGTGAAGATTAATACACAGAGGAGGTAACAGTGGATACCTACATAGTAGACACCTGTTGATCTCTTCAACACAATCTTAGGATGAAATTTGAGAAAACCTCGGCCCTTGAATCTTTCTCAGCATTGGATTTGGTTGACATGCGGTCGTTTGATCAACACTTACGAATTTGCGTAGCACAACATTGTTGAGTCTTTCAAAATTAAAAAACTGTTACCAAAGCTCATTAATGAAAGATATTTGAAGGCATCCTTAGCCGACTTCTGGCACTGAAAACAAGGGACATGACATCAGTCGTGGCGATCATGGCTCGGGGTGGAAGTGTGATGAACGTGATAGGTGCTACGAAACTAACTGATGAGCAGGCAACACATCCACTTCAAAATATGATTAGAAAGGTAAGCGAGGATGTTGAGGTATGCCTATGAGGTCATGAGTGATGAGAGAGGAGTGTCACATCAATCTACTCATGGGAGGGATCAGCCTAGGACAAATCATGAAGGGGACCAAAGTAAAACATGAGCTAGGAATGGTTTAAGGATCAAAAATCAATTTGAGGATCAAAATAGAGCTAAGACTCAAAACATTTAATCTTCCAAGGGGTCCTACCAATCATAGATTTTAAAGAGATGAGACCTTAAAAGAAAAAATTAAAAACTAAGGCTTAAAAAGGATTGAAAACAAACTAAAAAGACCCAAGGCAATTTAGTGTGATAACAGGAACTGTCACAAGATATACATCTATAAGAGATTAATACAACAATATGTTGTCATGCATTGGTCGACATCAGTACTCCACAAACCCTCGAGATAGAAGGACACATCAAAAGAAAAAGGTAACAATGTTGATTGATTATGCTAGTACCCATAACTTCATCAATTACAAATTATCAAAAGATATCAATTGCTTTGTATTTCCAACACCAGGGTTTCAAGTAATGATTGCATATGGAGGTACCATAAATGTTTTTGGGAAGTTCCATAGTATTAAGCTCGATATGGGGGAGTATTTGTTTGATAGTCCCATGATTACCATCGATATTGGTGGTTTTGATGTTGTATTAGCGGTCCAATGGTTACAATCATGGGGAACTTCAACCCTTAATTTTCAAGATCTTTTCAAGATATTTTCCTTGGAAGGAAAGGAAATTGATCTTGGAGGTATCCAAGGGAAACCCTCTAAGGTGGTAAACTATAATAACATGACAAAATTACTCAAAAAGAGACACCATGGTGTAATTGCAAAATTGTGCTCCCTAGATGTTCAAACATCTATATCCTCTGCTCTAGTGGATCTCCAAATAGTTATCAACAACCATTCGAAGGTATTTTGAGAAATTCCTATGGTTCTTTCTCATGCTCGAGAACATGACCATGCTATTCATTTGCAACTAGAAAGTGTACCACCTTACATTAGGCCTTACGGGTATCCATATTCACATAAGAGTGAGATTGAGCGTATGATCCAAGAAATGTTACATGCATGCATCATTCAACCTAGACAAAGTTCTTTCTCTTCACCAATAGTGATGGCTACAAAGAAGGATGGTTCATGGTGTATATGTACATATTATAGACAAATCAACAAAATGATCATCAAAGATAAGTTTCCTATTCCTGCCATTGATGAATTCTTGGAAGCATTGCATGGAGCAATTTTATTTACTAAGTTGGTTCTTCGTTCATGTAAATAGTTCAAAAGCTACATGGAATCTCCAATATTATTGTTAGTGATAGATACCCAATCTCCATTAGAAATTTTTGGACTAAATTATTTTCTTGTTTGGGTACTCAATTGGCTCATAGCTCATCCTACCATCCTCAATCCGATGGGAAAACTGAGATTGTGAATAAATGTCTAGAAGGATATATGCATTTCTTTGCATCTAATAAACATAAACAATGGGTTTCTCTTGGAAAAATGGTGGTACAACACATCCTTCCATACTTCATAAAAAATTTCCTCATTTCTGGCACTTTATGGATACCATCCTCTATCCATTACATCGCCCTTGAAAGGGACTACAAAGGTTCAAATAGTGGAGGACCACACAGGGCACCAACAAGAGGTTCTCAAACTATTGAAGGACAATTTGGTTATGGCACAAAATATGATGAAACAATAAGCAAATCAACATCATAGTGAAACATAATTTGAAGTGGGGAATTAGGTATGAGGCTACTACCATATAAACATATGTCCCTCAAGCAACAAAATAAGGACAATGAATTAGCACCCAAATATCATGGCCCCTAGTAGGTGTTGCAAAGGGTTGGAAGTATGACTTACAAATTGGATTTGCCTCGATATTCACATATACATCTAGTCTTCCATGTTTCTTGCTTAAAGAAGGTAATCGGTGACAAGATCCCAATCCAAATTATTTTACCAGAGATTAATGAAGAAGGGAAAACCATACTAGAACCATAAATAATACTTGAAACAAGGATTAAGCAGCTACAAAATAGAGCAATTACTTAATACATCGTCAAATGGAAAAGCATACTAGTGGAAGAGACACCATGGGAAGATGAGTTCTTCAGGTAGAAACACTCACATTTAGTCAAGTGTTGAGGACAACACTTGTTTGAAAGGAAGGGGAATGTTAAGCCCTAAACAAAGCCACATGTTAAGTATAAAACCCCTTATTGAGCCCTAGATATTGAATTATTATATTTCTAGCATTATATTTGTATGTAAGCTACAACCCTTCATTGTACCCTTTATTCTCTCCTCCCCCCCCCCCACA
>SNQJ01S0143073.1:12062-24529 GCA_010110895.2 Picea sitchensis
AAAACTCAAAGACACTCCACCCAAGCTAATAATTCCAAGCCAAATCCAACTTATCCCTTCTCCATGAGAGCTCCTCTCCTTTATAAGCTGAAGAGGATAAGGTGAGGAGGTTAGGATAATCCCACTAAATCATGAAAGTGAGTAAGATCCAAACCATTCGAATGCCACCTCGCCATGGAAGTTTCTCCTTCTAGAAGATTCGAGAAAACACTCGTTTTTCCCATGTGTAAGCATTCTCACACCCTGCCTATAGAGCAGACTGTGAACTCCTCGCGACCTAGCTATGATGCAGCCTGTGAGAATCAGGCATTCTCGCACCCTAGCTATAATGCAACCTGCGAACTTCCTTTTTTATAGGGTATTTACGAAGGAAAATGCAACTTCTTTTCTCAGGAAAAGTTCTTCTCCCTTCTCTCTTTAGGAACTCAGGCCACTGACCCCTCTGAAGGTACCATATAGGTTTACATCATTAATGGTCATAGGGATGATGAAAATAATGTGTAACAATAGGCTTCTTCTATGTAGTTGTGCTCTCCTTAGTTGCTGGTTTATCATCCTTAATGGAAGCTTCAACCAACACCTGTAAATTCCTTTGGGCTACCTCATCTTGAAAGTGTTTCAGCTCTGCCTTTAACTTCCTGTTCTGAGACTGAAAGATTATGTTCTGTATGTAAACATTCTTCAGATGTTTATGTAGGGGCAGAGCCTTTCTCGCTGCACACCTTGTCAAGTCAAGGGTATGATTGTAGCCAACCATGAGCTCTTCCATCTGAGTCAAGTGAACCTTGTCTTCTGCTTTAAGACGAGCTATTTATTTCCTTGCATCTCTGAGCTTCTTGACAAGTCTTTTGTAGGTCTGACCGTCAGGAGGGACAATGGCATGCTCAGTCTTAATAATATTTTCCTCAGACTCCTCTTCCTCCTTCATGGGAAGTGTCTCGTCCACCTCATCAGGTTTCTCAGTGGCCTTACTTTTACCCTTCTTTCTCTGCACAATGGTTTCTTCATTTCTGACCATAGGCTCCTCGAAGTGTTTCATAGGGGTTTCCTCTTCTCTCTCCAAATGTCTTTTAGTACCTTTACCTTTCTGTACAAGGGATTCTTGTTTTCTTTCGACAGGCTTCTCAATGCCTTTCTCAGAGGTCTCATTTCTCTTCTCCAAAGGTCCTTTAGCACCTTTCCCCTTCTTCTTTTGTACAAGGGTTTCTAATTTCTCCTCTACAATATTTTCAATATTCTCCCCCTTCTTCTTTTGAATAGGGATCTTTGGTAAGGACTGCTCTCTATAATCCTCCTTAGGAATTGATGACCTTGTGAAAGGTCTTTTACCTTTGATTTCTCCTGCTAGAGGAGAAGGGGAAAATAGAAGCTTCTTCCGTGTCTTAGATGTAGCTTTGGTAGAAGGAGGCAACTCTTCTAACCCTGGTTGAGGAGGTGGTGAAAAATATCTGTGTGGAGAAGGACAAACTTCCTCCTCAGCTTCAATGACCTGCTCGTTGACCTTTGACACTTGAGCAGGGGCTTTTCCCTTTCTCTTCCTTCTGGTCCGTGCTTTCGTAGCACTTGTAGGTGACAAAGGACTTTCCCTCTGTGATTGAGGAGCGGGTGCTAGATCCAACTTAAAATGAGAGGTAACCACAAAATGCTCCCATGAAATATCTTTCTTGCCCAATTCCTCAGATACTAGCATTTTGATTAATCCAGAGTGGAAAAGGCTAGAATCTACATCTTTAGATTTGGCTTGTATCATGTCTGACATATTACCTATACTCCTCAACAAGTAATAAGGAATATTCATCTCAACCTTACTAGTAAAATGTAGCAACAATCTTATATGGTACTGGTATAATGTGTTGAATCTCCCCTCACAAGTAAAATATCTCTGTATGATCTTCAGTAGTCTGTCAAATTGTTCAATCAATTGTCTCCTTGGCATACTTTTGGACAGGTCATTGGCTTGATATTTAGGTTTAAAGAGATCCTTTGCATAAGATGAACTCAAATCCATGGATTTGAACCAAATTTCACTTGTAATGGGGATCCCTGTTGCAGCTGAGATGGAGGCTTCAGTCACTTCAAACTCCAAATTCCCAACCTTAGTTTTCTTACCATCAAACTGCAATGAAAACTATCTTGCTATCTTTAGATGACTTCTCTGCATGTTCTGATAGAAGAAGAGGTACCCTACTCTTTGAAAATCCTCTCTTTCCATGGGTTCTGTATTAAAAAGAAGCATGTCCACTGGTTATGTCCTTACTATCTTGCCTCCTTTATCTGCCTTCTTCGATTTAGGGGTCTCCATGACTCAAAATGAGGGCTCTTAAAAGGTTTTGTAATGCTCAGGAGATTTTGAATGGGGTTTCAAATATGCAAGGCTGACCCTATGCAACTGAGTAAAATGTTTAATTTCGAGATGAAAGGAGGCAGGGGAAGCAACGAGAGGTTAAGCAGCGCCTCTGGGTAGCACAACACATATGTAGAGGATAGACTAGTCTAAAGCTTGCAACTTCAAGGGATAAGGCAAATAACATAAATATGACTCATATACGAGGCACAAGGTTTACAAGTCTAAAAAAGAGAGGAAATGAGGCGATGATACAAAGATGAATCTTTTACCGTTGTGCAAACTTAGCAAAATGAAAACCTGAGCACAAATTTCCTATGAAGATTAATACACATAGGAGGTAACAATGGATACCTGCGTAGTAGACACCTGTTGAGATCTTCAACGCAATCTTAGGATGAACTTTGAGAAAACCTCGGCCCTAGAATCTTTCTCAACATTGGATTTGGTTGACATGCGGTCGTTTGATCAACACTTACGAATTCGCGTAGTGCAACACTGTTGAGTCTTTCAAAATTAAAAAACCATTACCAAAGCTCATCAATGCAAGATATTTGAAGGCATCCTTAACCGACTTTTGGCACTGAAAACAAGGGACATGACATCAGTCGTGGCGATCATGGCTCGGGGTGGAAGTGTGATGAACGTGATAGGTGCTACAGAAATGCCTGATGAGCAGGCGGTGCATCCACTTCAAAATATGATTAGAAAGGTAAGACAGGACATTGAGGTATGCTTATGAGGTCATGAGTGAGGAGAGAGGAGTGTCACTTCAATCTAGTCATGGGAGGGATCGACCTAGGACAAATCCTGAAGGGGACCAAAGTAAAACATGAGCTAGGAATGGTTTAAGGATCAAAAATCAATTTGAGGATCAAAATAGAGCTAAGACGCAAAAAATTTAATCATCCAAGGGGTCCTACCAATCATAGATTTTAAAGGGATGAGACCTTAAAAGAAAAAATTAAAAACTAAGGGTTAAAAAGGATTGAAAACAAACTAAAAAGACCCAAGGCAATTTAGTGTGATAACATGAACTATCACAAGATATACATCTATAAGAGACTAATACAACAATATGTTGTCATGCATTGGTCGACATCAGTACTCCACAAACCCTCGAGATAGAAGGACACATCAAAAACAAAAAGGTAACAATGTTGATTGATTATTCTAGTACCCATAACTTCATCAATTACAAATTATCAAAAGATATCAATTGCTTTGTATTTCCAACACCAGGGTTTCAAGTAATGATTGCATATGGAGGTACCATAATTTTTTTTGGGAAGTTCCATAGTAAAAAGCTCGATATGGGTGAGTATTTGTTTGATAGTCCATGGGTGGTTTTGATGTTGTATTAAGGGTCCAATGGTTACAATCATGGGGAACATCAACCCTTAATTTTCAAGATCTTTTCAGGAGATTTTCCTCGGAAGGAAAGGAAATTGATCTTGGAGGTATCCAAGGGAAACCCTCTAAGGTGGTAAACTATAATAACATGACAAAATTACTCAAAAAGGGACACCATGGTGTAATTGCAAAATTGTGCTCACTAGATGTTCGAACATCTATATCCTCTACTCCAGTAGATCTCCAAATAGTTATCAACAACCATTCCAAGGTATTTTGAGAAATTCCTATGGTTCTTTCTCCTGCTCAATATCATGACCATGCTATTCATTTGCAACCAGAAAGTGTACCACCTAACATTAGGCCTTACGGGTATCCATATTCACATAAGAGTGAGATTGAGCATATGATGCAAGAAATGTTACATACGGGCATCATTCAACCTAGACAAAGTTATTTCTCTTCACCAATAGTGATGGTTACAAAGAAGGATGGTTCATGGTGTATGTGTGCATATTATAGACAAATCAACAAAATGATCATCAAAGATAAGTTTCCTATTCCTGCCATTGATGAATTATTAGAAGCATTGCATGGAACAATTTTATTTACTAAGTTGGTTCTTCATTCATGGAAATAGTTCAAAAGCTACATGGAATCTCCAATATTATTGTTAGTGATAGATACCCAATCTCCATTAGAAAATTTTGGACTAAATTATTTTCTTGTTTGGGTACTCAATTGGCTCATAGCTCATCCTACCATCCTCAATCCGATGGGAAAGTTGAGATTGTGAATAAATGTCTAGAAGGATATCTTCATTGCTGTGCATCTAATAAACAAAAACAATGGGTTTCCCTTGGAAAACTGGTGGTACAACACATCCTTCCATACTTCATAAAAAATTTCCCCATTTCTGGCACTTTATGGATACCATCTTCCATACGTTACATCGCCCTTGAAAGGGACTACAAAGGTTCAAGTAGTGGAGGAACACACATGGCACCAACAAGAGGTTCTCAAACTATTGAAGGACAATTTGGTTATGGCACAAAATAGGATGAAACAACAAGCAAACCAACATCATAGTGAAAGGGAATTTGAAGCGGGGAATTAGGTATGAGGCTACTACCATATAAACATATGTCCCTCAAGCAAAAAAATAAGGACAATAAATTATCACCCAAATATTATGGCCCCTAGTAGGTGTTGCAAAGGATTGGAAGTATGACTTACAAATTGGATTTGCCTTGATATTCACATATACATCTAGTCTTCCATGTTTCTTTCTTAAAGAAGGTAATCAGTGACAAGATCCCAATCCAAATTATTTTACCAGAGATTAATGAAGAAGGGAAAACCATACTAGAACCATAAATAATACTTGAAACACGGATTAAGTAGCTACAAAATAGAGCAATTACTTCATACATCATCAAATGGAAGAGCCTACTAGTGGAAGGGATACCATGGGAAGATGAGTTCTTCAGGCAGAAACACTCGCATTTATTCAAGTGTTGAGGACAACACTTGTTTGAAGGGAAGGGGAATGTTAATCCCTAAACAAAGCCACATGTTAAGTATAAAACCCCTTATTGAGCCCTAGATATTGAATTATTAGATTTATAGCATTATATTTGTACCCTTTAATTATAATTGTACCCTTTATTTCCCCTTCCCCCCCCCACACACACCATGGACACCTAGTCTTAATATCATATCATATCAACTTGTACATTGAATATATTGTAAAAGGAGGTTTCCCCCTCGAAGTGGACTGTTATTCACTGAATTTTATCATTCTCAAGGCATTGATTCATAACATTATACCATATTTTCAACCTCATGCATCCTGGGGAAATCTTGATGATGGGACTGCAATCATATACTTTGTGCATATGCAAAAACCAAGGTCAATACATTATAATGTTGCTAAGTATTGCATGGGATCAAGCCTATAGTTTCCATCACCTAACAATTTTACAATGTATATACCAACTTTGCAATGTATGCACCATAGTAGATATTGCATGCCTTTGGCACAAATTTTTACATGTGTGTATAATTGTTCAAGTCTAGGAAGTTAGACCATATTTTTAACTTCTTTCACCAAAATTCTTAGGTCCAATCTCTTTCACATGCACCACTTCATTTACTACAAGGCCACACTTTTGTTTTGGAGGTACCATGTTAAACTGTAGGAAAAGGCCGAGGAAACCAATCACAACAACACCCTAACAACCGTCACTAGCCATAACCATAACTTATAACCATTGCATATACAACTCAAAACAAGATTATTAATCAACATTTTGTATCATATAAGAATGAAAACACACTTCACAGTTGCATATAACCATCAAAACAACTAGCCAAGCTACGCCCATATCATCATGACATAATTGTAACCACAATCTATCTAAAAATGTTTAGTGCCTAAAATAAATATGAGCATGACATCATGATAAATAGAGCTACAATAATCATAACATCCTTATTAACCCAATGCAACACCATCATGGTGGGCCTTAATAGCCTATCTAGGATCTTATGGATGAGACAATTAAAAAATGGATGTGTCAAGTAGTTAGGGTGTTAGTCTAAAATTGGCAAACTTATAACTTGGCTCACGACTTTTCAATCATAGGCATTTTGAAAACAAAAAGGGTCAACATATGGTGACTCCATTAGGGCATGTTGCTTCCGGCAACATGTGAACATTGAGATGTCTAGTTTTAATATTATAAAATTTGAGATAGGCTATTGGAAAAAACATCACAAGAGGACTTGGGAACTGTTTAGATCTTGAACCACATTAGTAGATAGTTTGTATTCGTACTCATCTCTGATAAGTGCAGAGTACGAATGGAATTATTGTTGGAGTTTTTCTAAAGGGATTAAGAAAGGGAATGACAAAAAAGACTTAGGAAAACCAATAGTACTTTCCTCAACAATCAAAACTTGTCAAGGTAAAGCATTAGGAACTTATAAGAACATTTGTAAACTATTTTCATGGGAAATGCCTATCATGAATCAACTAAAAATAGCCATGTGAGCATTATTCAAATTAGAACTTAATCTTGGTTGTCATTCACACATATTCTTCCATGTTTAAGGATTTATTGGGTGGAAGGAGAACCAGGCGGAATCTGAGCAATCAAGAACATAATGCATGAATCTTACCTAATGCAAACTACAACCCACTAAAATGGGCAGAAAAGAAAGATATAAAAATGAAATTGAAAAAGGAACAAACAAGAAAGAACCTAAACAATGATGAAGCTAATGTTGAAAAATTGAACAACAAAAGAAAAACTAAAAGTGAAAAATAACAAAGCATAAGAAGTGTGGAGTAAGTAGAGATAAAACAAAAGATTTTGGATTTTCATTTTTTTAATTATTTGGGAGAGTGACAGGGATTTGGGGACAACCCATTCACTGTGTGATAAAGAGTCTATCTTGACTATCCTTTGGCCCAAAAGCATTGTAAAAGTCCCAAGCCACAAATTTCGAAATTTGGTGTGCCTTCCTTTGTCTTTGTGAGCATAATCCCAAGGTAAGATTTGCTATCCAAGTCTAAGAGATTTTTCTTTCACCTTCTTATCATGGTATATATTGACAATTCCTTGGAATTTATATATATTTTGGGATGAAAATTTTCTTTCTTCTTCCAAATCTAACAATGCATTGAACCTTTGGGCTATTAGATTGGTGTCCATATCCTTTGTTTCAAAATCCAAGAAATCAATTGTCATTTCCAACTTTCCAAGCATAATGGATTCTTTTCCGTAAACCAATTTCAAAGGCGTTTCATTTGTGCTAAACTTTGTTGTGGTTCCACATGCCCATAAAGCATAAGTTAATTGTAAATTGCATTCTTTAGGATTATCACCAATGATACGCTTAATAATTGTAATTAGATTTTTGGTAGTGGAATCTCCGAGACCATTGGCTTGAGGATAAAAAGGAGATGAGGTTAAGCATGTTACATTATATTGTTGGAACAATCTCAAGAATTCGCCTAAAATAAAAGCACCACCATTATCACTGACAATTTCAAGAGGTAAACCAAAGCAAGAAAATATGTTTTCCTTCAAAAGGAAACAACCTATTATGCCTTAGTAGAATTAAGCAAGACAAATTCAACCCATCTGGTAAAATAATCAATAGTTATGACGATAAAAATATGACTAGCTAAGGACAAAGAATTATTAGAATCAATGAAATCTAAACCCCATTTTGTAAAAGGAAAACATGCAATGATGGCATTCAGATGGATGGCATAAATATTTTTCTTTCTCACGAATCATTGATAGTGACCAAAAGTTTCAAAAAAGGTAAAAACATCATTGAACATGGTTGTCCAACATAAACCACATGAAAAACGTTATGAGAAATGGATTTGGTTGCAAAATGCCCAACACTATGCAATTGTAGATGAGAACCAACATGAAATTTCCCAATAATTTCCTTGGCTTGGGTCTTCCCTGCACACCCAAGGAGCATATCATAAAAATGCCTACAAAATAAACAATTGTTTGGCATGGAAAATTAGTAACTTACAACCTTAACCTCCTTTTTTCATTAGCTTTCATATGAGGAGGACATCATTTATAATATAAATAATACATGATATCTTTGTACCATGTATCAACAACTGCATCAAAATTAATATCAAAACATTTAAGCTAAAAAACAACATATAAAACATGATCATCTACAAGGTTGTCCGAACATTTCTTAGTGGCTTTTTCAACCAACAAAATGGTGGAATCCCTACCAAGAACAATCTTGGAAATGGCAATCTCAAGGTCAAATTATGGAATTTTGAATAACCAATCTACCAACTTACCTTGCAAGTAGGTTTGGGATAGTAAATACTTAACATCTACCAATGACACTTATACTACAATATGATTTCCCACAAAATAATGCTTGAACTTATTTAGAGTAATGGCAAGTGAAAAAGCATGCTTTTCAATCCTAGGATACTTTATCTCATTTTCATTCAAGTATTTTCTCATATATGCCACCAATTTTTGAACATTTTCAACCTTTGATTATACAATAATGGTTGAAACAACCTCTTTTGTAGCATTAGTATAGATATGAAACTCTCTAGAAAATATAGTTTAGCAAGGACCAGGGAAAATATACCAACATCCTTAATTGTCTGAAAATATTTATGAGTGTCATTATTCCAATAGAAAAAGATCATCCTTTCTTGAAAATTTGTGGATAGGTTTAATAATTTCAACAAATTGGGTACAAATGTGCACACAAAATTGATTTTTCCCATAAATGATTGAACGACTTTCATAAAGGTAGGTCAAGGTAATCTCTAAATTGTAGAAATTGTTTTAGGATCAATTCTCACACCATCTTTAGAGACAATGTGTATTAGCAACTTGCCTTAAATAATGTTGGGGATTGGGTGTAACCTGATACAGAACAAATAAATAAAATTGTAGATAATCAAAGAGGAATAAGCTTCAAAGGTAACAAGTGGTGTCTAAAGACATCATTATAGGACTTAAGCACAAGGCATCGTGGTTAGAACATCTCAACGCATATTGGACATATTGTCTTAGAATTCAATTCATTGATAATGACCCATAGGGTTTGTTATTTATAGCTTCAAGATCTAACCAAATTCCTTGGAATTGGGAAGATCTTGTCCACATATAATTTTAACGTACCCATCGCCCATGTTGAGTCTCGTCACCGCAAAAAATGACTTAGCAGGCTAAAATCAAATTCAAAATGCCCCATACATATAGCAAAAAACCAAGGGGCAACAAACACATAAACTACAAAAAACAACATGCCAATTTATCCATGCATCTACAACATTTATAACTTCATGAATGCATGCAAACCCAACCAGATATAACACGACATTCCTATAAACATTCACACTGCGAAATAACATAAGAGCATAACATAAGCACTTATTTGTTAATCATTAACCACCTGGATGCATACAAAGAATGAACCTCCTAGACATAGGTGTTTCTGTTCATTTTCTCTCAATTGCAGGCCACCCTCGAGTTGAGGCTATGAATCAATAAGGATATCCAACCCACTGGTTGTCCACTCTCCACAAACAACATCCCCAAAACCCGGTTTCTACTCCCACAACAATTCCAATCCTTCATCTCTCTCTTCCCCCAACAACTTATACTACCCAAGGAATGTACCCCCTTCACTACTCATAGTCCCTCAGGTTGTACCATTTGTTTATCAAGGCCCTCAGTGCACTCAATTGGCCAGGAATCTCTTAGATGGGAGTCTAGGAACTCTCAACTACTTCAGGATTTCTCACAACAACCTCCACAAGTCTCTTGAGTCATTCCTCAACAGGAAAAACACACTACAAGATTATAGCCCATTTTTCAGGCACATAGGCCTCTTTTCCAGCATAACCACAACCCAATAATGACTGCCTTCAAGCAGAGCATGGTTGGTGCTCTTCCCAACACTCAACTATCCTCTTGCTTCTAAAAAACTCCATGTAAAAATTGTCCATATTCTCCATACGAATTTCCCTTCTTCTCCCGTGTTTGCTTGACTCTCACTCTTCCCAAAGATGATTGTACTTCATCCCATGCTCTTCGATAACTATGGGATGTGACCACTCACACCCACCCTCTTACACGAGTTTAAATGATTGGATTCTCATATACTCAATCAAAAAATAGAAGGTTTACATAATGATAATAATTTCAAGAATGTGGGTTGGATTAATACTCATGAATAACTCCCCCTTGTACCCCTCTCTCCCATGGAATCATAGCCCCCCATCGTGCTTCATTTATTTTGCATTGCAGCCATCGATTATTACTTTTATTAATTATTTCAATGTTCATAATATGTAATTTGGCCCCCAACCACATTAAATAAATACAGGCTCTTCACCCCAACACATTGGCTCCCCAACCTAATTTGCATTTATACAATTACATTATATTTCATGGGGATTAAAACCAGGGATGTTACATTCCACTCCTCCTTATTTTTGCATTGTCCTTAGTGCACAACACCCTACAGGTGTAATTTCATTTTACAATTTCGTCTCCCCAACCATTAATCAACATATAGGCTCTCTGGCCCAAAATTACACAGGCATTCTAGCCTAAACAAAATTACATAGGCACTCTGACCCTAATACCACAAATACACAAGCTCTCTGACCCCCAAAAATCATAAATACATAGGTTATCTAGCCCTGAAATATAGATATGAAGGTACCTTGACCCAAAATATATACATGATCCACTGGAATTCTCGCACAAATATCCTAATTTCCACCAGATCTCCTCCTCTTGACCTGCCCAAACCAAGGAATGTACCCCTTCACTAGTCACAATCCATCGTGCACCACATTTGTTTATCATGATTGACCCAAGGAATGTTCCCCCTTCACCGTTCTTAGTATATCGGGATGCACCATTTGTTTATCAAGATCTCTCTGGCATAGGTCACTGGGAATCTCACTACTGGGAACTCAAGGGAATCACTGCTAGGAAGAACTAGCAAGAAAATAACCAACAACAATCGTGTCGCCTCAGTGTAACTCACACATGAGTTCACTCTTTAGGCCTGACAACCTGGTTCTTCGACAATGCAACTCACACAGGAGTTCACTCTTCAGGGCTAACAACTTGGTTCTTCGACAGTGCAACTCACACAGGAGTTCACTCTTCAGGCATGACAATCTGGTTCTTATGTTGTACTCACCCTCCAAGCTCAGAGATCCCTTTCACTATTATACAGTTCCTCACGTGATATAACATTTTCCAAGGTGTTCTCACATAGACGAATGCCAAATTGCTGCTAAATGTCCACTAGCAATCTATAACATATGTAAATCATCCCATATGCATCATATGCATACAGTCAATATGAGACATCATCATACAATTTTCATTATAAAATTTCAAATATGTTTTACACAGGAAAAAATAATTTCCCAAACATGAGTTTTCTACTCATAATTGTTTCTCTCTTGCAGCAGTATATATTAGTCTTCCTTATGGGCTTACATCCATTCCATATCCAAGACCATTTCCCCTGCAATTTTCTCAATTTTCATGTAGCCAAATAAATTGTTAGCATATCACAACAATTTTTTTAATTATTAATTTCTCAAATCTGTTTATACAGGAAAGTGAATATTCCCACGCATGAGATTTTTGCTCATTATGTTTGGATCTTGCAGTTGTATATATTAGTATTCCTCATGGGATTACATCATTTCCATATAGAGGACCACTCTACCTGCAATTTCCTCAACTTTCTTGCAGCCAAACAAGATTGTTAGCACTCATGCACATTTTCAGTAGTTTATGAAATGATCTCAGAATTGTAATTTACCAACAATTCAATCATTTCCTACCATTATGCACATTAAAAATGGAATTCAACCTTTAATCATATTATCTAGTATTAAGTTATCATTCATTGTACATGCATTATCAACATACCAATCTTTTCATAATGCAATCAAACTTTAATAACAATAAAACCAATGTGCCAATAATCATGGTCACATCTACACAATGCATCCTTTCATTGACTCTAGAATACCATATGTTCATGTCATGTATTCCACCATGTGAGTTGGAAGGTATGGACCACACCTCAATACATCATCCAAACTCTTCCCCACAAACCATCCGATCATTTTGATGCCGTCCTCTTCAATCCATACACAACACTAGGAACATCATACCTTAGTGCTATTCAGTGTAGGGAAAAAGGTTGCAGT